>VYXH01008235.1:817564-883587 GCA_013397275.1 Burhinus bistriatus
GGCCCCGCAGACCCCGGCTCCGCCGCCCCCCGCCCGCCCGTAACCCGCAGGATGCGCCGGGCTCTGTCTGGGGGAGGGGGCGCTTCCAAGGACCTGCCCCAACGCCCGGGTTTGGGATCCAAGATGAAACCCTCCGCAGGGACGGGCAGGTGGATGCCGGAGCTCGGCCCCACCACGGGGACACGCAAAAGGCAAGGGCACAGCCCGCGTGTGTCTGCCGCTGAACCCCGGCCATGCCCTTTGCTCCTTTCTAGCGGCGTCCCCACCTCTCTGTGCGGCTGTTCCAGCGGTGTGAGCTGCAGTCCCCCAGCTGAGCTGCCCCGCAGGTGGCTAGAGCAGCTGCTGGAAGATGGTCCTCTCCTGCTGCCCTTGCAAGAATGTGGCCCCTATTCAGAGAATCATAGAATGGTTTAGGTTGGAAGGGACCTTAAAGATCATCTAGTTCCAACCCCCCTGCCATGGGCAAAGACACCTCCCACTAGACCTGGTTGCTCAAAGCCCCATCCAGCCTGGCCTTGAACACTTCCAGGGATGGGGCATCCACAACTTCCCTGGGCAACCTGTTCCAGTGCCTCACCACCCTCACAGTAAAGAATTTCTTCCTAGTACCTAATCTAAATGTACCCTCTTTCAGTTTAAAACTGTTACCCCTCATCCTATCACTGCACACCCTGATAAAAAGTCCGTCCCCATCTTTCCTGTAGGCCCCCTTCAGATACTGGAAGGCCGCTGTCAGGTCTCCCCAGAGCCTTCTCTTCTCCAGGCTGAACAACCCCAACTCTCTCAGCCTGTCCTCATAGCAGAGGTGCTCCAGCTCTCTGATCATTTCTGTGGCCCTCCTCTGGACTCACTCCAACAGGTCCATACCCATGTTATGTTGGGGGCTCCAGAGCTGGATGCAGCACTCCAGGTGGGGTCTCACCAGAGTGGAGTAGAGGGGGAGAATCACCTCCCTCACCTTGGTGCAGTTTTCCAGGGACACAGCCTTGCCACCCATCCCAAAGGTTTACACCTCAGCCTGCACACATGAAAAAAAATCCTTCCAGAGAGCTGTCACTTTTGCCTCTCCCCGATGCACCAGAAGTAATCACAGCCATCTCCAGGAGAATTGGATGCCCATTGATTTCATTTGGCATGAACAGAACCACTTCAGATGTTGCCCACTCAAAAGGAAAGAAGAAACTGAGAAGAAAGCAATTTGCTTAATAGCCAAGAAGGCAAACTAAAAAGAAAAAACAGAAACTCTTCTTGTCATCCAAGGTTTAACCAAGCCAACAGCTGGAGCAGAAGTTGTCTGGTTTTTTTTTTCAGTGGGGGAACTGCACACCCTTCCATGGATCCTTTTGTTATGCCCATCTGTAGCACCTTGAACTCTGGTCTTCACAGGTTGCAGCATCTTCATTTCATAGGCAATGGCTCTTCACTAGAGATAGGACACAACATGTGCAATCCCATAGTGTTCCTCACACTATATTTTTCTTTAAGTCACCCACTTGTTGAAAGATATACAAAATCTCTCACCTAAGATGTTAAGCACGTATCTTGAAAATGACGGTAATGGGAAAGCGAGACCCCAACACACCTGTGAGAAATGCCAACAGCAGATGACCCTGATGCCACCGAGGATCACCTGTGGGAGCTTTTGTGCTACAAAAATGTCACCCCTCACTTGCAGGTCTTGATTATTTTTTCCCTTGTCTTTATTTGGGAACTTCTTACACCTCATACATGCTGCATCTTGAGCAGGAAGTTCTTCATTATGTTCCTCAAACGCTCCTCTCTTGCTTTCTTTACTTTAATTTCGATGTTTTATCAGGCAGTTCCTGTTGCATCTCAGTATTTTACCCTTAGGTGTTTTAATTATGTATGAACGCAAAATATTTGTTATCTGCTTCACAGTTAGTAGTCCCATTTGCCTTCTGCATTACTTTATACACCAATACAATTACTTACCGTATATTGAACTCTGGCAATAGTGGGTTTTTTGGATATTTTCCCCTCAGCTTTGTCATAATGCAGTTACTGGATTTGTCTGCTTATTTTTATTGGCATGACTGTATCAATTGCCTTGATTAAAACAGCTTTGTTTAAAGTTGAGACTACTGGCAAAATGCTTAGTTTCACCTTTGACAGTATCCAGTTGTTTAGGTTTGGTTTTTTTTTATTATTAAAACCCAGCCAAGGTCCATTTGGCCAGCATTTGCACATTACTGTGTTTCCATTTCTGCCATGAACTATGTCCCCATCATCATAATCCAGAGATTTCATGAGAAATAGGACAGTGTTTTGCAATGCTGTGCAAGATGATGACATTTGTAATGTTGGGGCAAAAAAATCCCATTATGAGAGAGAAATTCTTGATTTGCAGCTTTTAGTTCTCTCTTTTTTTTTTTTTTTTTTTTTTTTTTTTTTTTTTTTGGACTCATTTGACACTTTGAGAAAAGAGGTAGTGAATGGTTTATCTCTGGAATTTTTATGACCAGAGTCCACCCTTGGAGGTTTCCAGAAGCTGAATGGATAAAGCCCTGAGCAACCTGGTTTGATCTCAGAGCTCACCCTGCTCTCAGCAGGAGGTTGGGCTAGAGACCTCCTGAGGTCCTTTCCAGCCTAAACTATCCTGTGAGCGTAAGATCACAACATTCCAAACCGAGTAACCTTTTTGTTACAGATTAAAATGTCAGTTTAACAAATGACTGTTGTGTCACTTCCTAAGATGATTCCAAAACTGCATCCCTCATGTTCCCAAAGACCTCAGGTTCTGCTGCTCATGACCTTGGCTGATATTTTTCACGTCTGAACCGCTTCCGTTTGGCTGCTGGAACAGCTAAGACTTGCTCTAGGATCTTGAAGCATGAGACTAAATTGTGCCGCAGATTTGTACTCCAAGCTGTGGCCAGGTGATTCCATTGCAAATGGTCAATGAAACTGTCCTTCAGCTTTGGGACATTTAAGACAGCTACAAGTGACATTACCACACTACTCCTTCAAGTACGTCAACCCCACCGGACTCCTTTTCATCCAGCATTCAAACAACTATTGAGCTTTTCTTCCTGATGGATGTTCTCCATGTCATTTTAATGGAAATTCACTAGAGCTGCAATAAATACTCTCACCGAACAAGGAATCAACTTTTTTACAATTAGGAAGTGAAATGGTGAATGCAGAAAGATGATCTGAAATTTCTTCCACATTTTTGTAGGGAACAGTTTTTACTTTCTTTGAATGATGTGGAAGGATAGCAAATCACCCTGGGACCCAAGAAAGCTAAAAAGCTTGCCGGTGGTTATTCTGTATTTAAGGCTGAAGATCTGGCCCAGAAAACCTCAATAAAACATGAAAATGTTTCTTCATCATGTCAGGCTTTTTATCAGAGGAGAATTGTCAGAATTCATGATTTTGCATTCATTGGTTTAGTCTCAGTGCACCTCCTTTGTCAGCAGAGTTACTTTTGACACACACATGGGAAAGTTCAGCAGATTCAGCTGCATCTTAACAGCAAGATCTTAAGTGAAACCTCTGTACAAGGAGGGGTTTTTCTGCAATCTGTCCATTTGTATCCAAGGTGCATACCAGGAGGAAAACCCTGGGAACTCAGACAGGCTTCGTTTTATATCTGATCTAGAGATATTCTCCGTATCTCAGGTACTACAACAAAACCAACATGGCATCTTCATCCGCCAACATTTTTATAGGACATATTGGGGAAATGTGCTTTTCTCACATCCCTCACAGAATGAGATATATGGGGAAAAAAAAAAAAAAGCCTTATAGATATTCTATTCTTTGTGAGTTTCAGTACTCTGAGGCTGACTGTCTTTATCTGAAAAGGAACACAGGCTACAACGCTTACATCCTATTCACAATACTTTATTTAAAGCTATGATGATAAGAGAGTGGGAGAATTTATTTTATCAAATAAAACCCATTCAATGCATTTGATGCTGGCTCTCCTTCTCACTAGCCAAACAAGCCTGGGAACAGTCCTTCTGAATAGAAGGAAAGAATTAATTTCACACAGTATTAGCTGGCTGCACAGCGGACTTTTATTTACTCAGAATTTTAAAAGAAAAACATTTTAAGGGTGTAAGGCCACAGACAGATACAACAGCTGTTGTACGGAAAGTCAGTTCTAAGAGTATCAGGTTTCACTTCCTCTCCTTAATTTAAGGTTACTTTTTATTCTCTCCAATAAAAGAATTTGTGTTTTCAAAACATAACAAATGGCTTTTTCTTCTCAGTCAGACCCTTCTGTGAGGATCTCATCTTCTTCCTGTCAGCCTGATCCCACAAGCATGTGCTCAGGCTTCTCTCCAGCCTAATTTCAAGACTGTGCTCTTTAAGATCAGGCCAAGTCATGCTACACCCTCCCCCTGAATTCTCCCCATCCCTTACATCACATCAGACCCAGGTCCACACTGCATCGTTTTGTTGTGAGACCCACATCTTCTTCCCTTCACTGGGCCAGTAGGTTGAACTGAGCTTCAGGGAAGTCTGATTTCCACTTTCTGTCAAGCAAGCAGGAAAGCTGGTGCTTTTCAATAGAAACGCTGAGGAGGAACCCAACCCAAATGCTTGAGGTCAGAGAATCATTCAGGCTGGAAGGACCTCAGGAGGTCTCTAGCCCAACCTCCTGCTCAAGCAGGGTCAGCTTTGATGTCCGAACCCTTTTCACTGAAAGGGTTATCCAACATTGGAATAGGCTGCCCAGGGAGGTGGTGGATTCGCCATCCCTGGAGGTGTTTAAAAAAAAGGGTAGACATGCTACTTGGGGATATGGTTTAGAAGTGGTTTTGTCAGGTTAGATTAACGGTTGGACTTGATGATCTTAAAGGTCCCTTCCAACCTTAACAATTCTATGTTTCTATGATTCTAACAGGTTGCTCAGAGTTTTGTCAAGTCCTGTCTTGAAATCCTCCAGGAATGGGGACCACACAGCCTCACTAGGCAACCTGTTCTGATAGTTGGCTGTTCTCACAGGGAAAAAGATTTTCCTTACATTCAGTTTGAACTTCTCTTGTTTCAGCTTACGCCAATTGCCTCTCATCCTCCTGCCATACCTCACTGTGAAGAGCTTGGCTCCATCTTATTGATAACCTCCCCAGGAAAACTGGAAAGCTGCTGTCAGGTTGCCCCAAACCCATCTCTTTTCCAGGCCAAACAAGTTCGCCTCCCCCAGCCTCTCTGCAAGGGGTAAGTGTTCCAGCCCATGACCATCCTAGTGGCTTTCTGCTGAACTTGCTCCAATTTGTATGTCTTGTACCGAGGGCCCAAAACTGGATCACAGATGTGGTCTAACAAGTGCCAAGAAAAGGAGATAACTGCTGAGGGAGAGATCATCTGTACTGCTTGCTTTGCTATTAACTTATAACATTCAAAAGGAATGGGATTGGTGATATCCCAAATGAAATGGTTGAGTGTTATACTGTGCGAACCTAATGGAAGTCAGAAACAGAGCTTTAGTAGGAGTAAATATATTCCATAATGGTATTTATTAGTATAACACAGAAAAAAGAAAGGGTTACAGCGAGCAACCTTTTTTTTCTTCCTAGGTGGACCAATTTTGAGAATTCTGTTATTTAAGCCATGCTACATATCTATTCTGAAAAACCTTCACTCACACTACGCTAGAACTTTTCCCATGTATTTACAACTGCAGTGATTGCTTCTTCTAGTAAAAAGAAGACATTGGAGAGTCAGATAAAGCAAATACACTGTTAAATAAATTTAATAATTACTTCTGAGGATCCCTAATTCTTCAAGAAATTAGAATAATGACAGAGTAGCTGCTGTTGAAAAGTTAATATTTGCTAGTTCTTACTGCCTGAGGGTACTTAAGCCATGTTTGTTAACCCAAATGGGAGAGAAGAGTCTGAAAAAAGGGAAATTATGTTATCTCAGACATTCTGAGAAAAAAGATATACGATAGAAACTACTGAATTTTAGAATGATTTGTCTTTGGACCATTAATTTTTTATTCTTTTTTTAACCCCTACTTGAATTTATGTGGGTTACTGCCAACATTGTCACTGCATGGTGACATTCTCCTCCTCTCCCCATGTTCTCCACCTTATTTCTTTGCAAGCATGGCCATTCGCTTCCCATCCCTCCCAGTGAGATGCAGGACTAAGCAACTTTACACAGTCAGGGAATTTGCAACAGCACGGCTGAAAACTGTTGCCTTTGAGAAAAGACTTACCGACTTACACCAGTAGGAATGTATTTTCCCAAAGGTATAACTGGACAGTTTATTGGTCATGTACCAACTCCATCCTGGGGGAAACAGTGGGGAGCTCAACACATCTGGTTTCTCCTGACACTACTTTGACACTAAATGCCCATATATGTGCTTTGACATTTAGTTCTTAGAAAACTAATGGTAATTTGTTAGATTCGTCAGGGATTTGGCTTGAGACACGTCACCTCTGGACAGCTACCTGGAATGCAGTCAATTCCCCATCATCTGCGAGTGAATTATTCAGCTGCAAATAGACCTTAACGTTGCTACAGAGATCCCCAGCTTGTTTTCATGTAGTCCATGATAAACCCAACAGCTCACAGGCTCACACGGGGCACTGCCTTCATGTTGTTATGCTGACACCTCGGCTAGCTAAACAGAAGCATCCACCGTGCTCTCATAAAAGCAGATCAGATGGGAGATCCCGTACTACGATCCATAGCACTAATGGATGTGCTGTATTTTCACTTTGTTGGGTAGAAGTACCAAGTATGTATTTCAAATTCTGGGACTCAAATGAGTCCCTGTCCACGTCGAGCACGTGAGGTTTCTCGCTAAGACTGGCAGCAGATATACTCCACAGTGCAGCCTGGGCGTGAGGCAACGTTGACAGATGCAGGCTAGGACAGGAGAGCAAAATCTGCAGGATTCCTACTGGAAGTGTAGATTCCCCCTTAAAGCCTCTGATTTTGCCACATTTCCATCTTCTAAACTCCGTCAGTAAAAGCTAAAAATATACATAATTCAAACAATTACTTTTCCATGAATGAAACTGTTGAAGTTGCTAAGGGATTCCAAGTAGGAGGAAAAACATTCAGAATGTAATTTCTGCATAATGGTTGGGCTTATGAAATTTCAATATATGGGAAGGCTAGGAAAATCTGGGCAGAATCATCAGACCCACTAGTGGTAACAGGAAAACGCTAATAGGAAGCATTACCAGACCTTGCTTTTCAGGCAGGTAGCACTTCTGGTTCATCAGAGCTAGTATTTTTTATACTTTAAAAACTACAAGTCCTGTAGTAGAAATGACATACACCTCATTAGTCTCTTCTAGCAAGTATCCTTACCCTTAAATGTACTTTGGATTTCCAGCTGGACTCTATCAATTCCAGTGCCTAAGAAACGGATCACGTTGTCTTTGCTAAATTAAGAGTATCCTGCGCTACCCAGCTTCTCCCAGCAGAAGCGGGTACTGCAGAGTTGTAAAAAAACAAACACATAAAAATGCACAAAAGCATAACTAAAACATAGTGCGCTAAAAGCAACATATGTGCTAAGTTTTTTCATTAACACTGAATTGAAAATATAGACAGACTTGTGTTAAACATTTGAAAGTCTGTTATGCAACAGATTTTATCCTCTAAACCAATTTAAATTTAATTTCAATACCATTCCGACAGTTTCATTTTTAATGACAATTATGTTGAGAAGGCAAAAAGCATCATAGTCCCCTTCAGTCAAGTGTTCACTCCTGACAGTGATTCCAGCCAGGCTGGAAAGGCATCAAAACCGCAAGTCCTAAAACCAAGAAGAATCTCACAGATTGCCAAGAAAATGCCAAGCGCTAAGAGCCAAGCAAGCTCATGCCATTGAAATCAGCGGGAGTCCTGCCATTAAATCCCACAGCTACAGCCAGGGTCTAGCCATAAACTTTCCTTCAACGTGCAACACCACCAAGAGTCAAGCTCACTAGTGGTATAAAATAGTACAGTTCCCACTTTAGCCAAGTAGAAAATCTGGACCCACGAATGAACCTTCTGCTTAATACATGCCCTGGTGATGGCATATTGCTCAGAAGGCATTCTGCCTTTGGTATATTTTATTTCACTATTTCAGTGCAGTCGTCCTGCAGATAACTTATTTTGTGAATATCAATGTATTTCTATTTAATTCATGAAATTGTATAGGATCTTTTAGGTAGATAATTTAATGCTTGCCAACTTCCATTAATTTTTAACTAGACTTTCTAGCCTGGAAGACATACTGAAACATTCTAATTTCAGATCAGGTGGGTCTATGTTTTGATTAAAGAGCCAATTTTTTTTTCTTTCATTGTGATATGGATGATTAAATTTCTCTGCTAATTATCTGTATTACCTCAGAACACTGTGTGCCTGACAAAAATATTTCAACAAAATAAGACTACACTTAATTGCATTACTCCTTTTTTTATGATGAGAGGTTGATATAAGCCTGTCAATTCACTCTGAGCTCCTCTCCACCTCGAGGGCAATGCTAATGCTTCTTGCTGTTGGATGATATTCCTGCCACATCTGCAGATATTTTTTGCTCTACTTTTCAGTGGACTTTCAGTGGAATTTCATTACAGTGGATGACCAAATCCTGCAACACAGGCATCGTAACACACAATTTATTCTCCCTAGGTGTATGTAGTAAGTTAAACTCAAACTCTCAATTATTTGAGATTAGGTACCTACGTTCTTTTGAAGAAGTGGATATCATGCCTACAAGTAATCTGTATTGTCTATTGCTGTGAGCCAGTTGTTAGGATGCTGTTATGGAGTTCACCAAAGTCAAGGACTTAGTTCAACTCTTCTGCCAATCACTTAACATTCTTTATTTGAGTCTAGGAATGTGCAAACTCTCTAGGGTAGGGCCTACGTTTTATCACATTTATAAAATGCTGGAGCAAACAGGACCCTGACTTCTATCCAATAATATAAAATATTACACTAGAATAATTGTTTTTCCGCTGTTAGTAAGATGGGTTCAGACCAAGGGTTTGTTTCTGAATGCCGAAAACATTTAGGAAGAGTAGCCAAGGATCTGACTGCTTCGGTTAGGTTTCAGCTCTAAATCAAGGTATGTAGAAAGCAAACAATAACTTATATCATCATTTTGTCTTGAATTAAAGACTCGGTGCTGCTTAATAGGGGACCAACATTTTTCCTAGTGGAAGCAGAAGGAGCTTTGGGAAAGTTATTATTAATTTTTCTAGTATCGGGTTAGGTTGCCAGCTTGGAGGTATGAAAACCAAAGTTTAAACCTGCCTCAGATTTTATTTTCATTAAAAGATATGGTCATAAGCTCTATTTCACTTCAAATCATAAATGAATACATATTGTCAATTTGCTTTCTAATGCATCCTATTGTGTCTAATTTAGACACAGTCATTTAAATGTCAGGAATCAGCTAAGTAAGGAAAATGGTGTTCATTGCAACAAATGCCTGGAAAGCAGCAAGGAACAAGGTCTAGAAGGCCCCTCAAAAAGAGTAAGGATTATGCCATCCTGCTCTTACAAAGACACATAGATATAAACAGATAAACCAAATCCACTGACTGCAATAGGTTTTAGGAAATTCAGCTATTGGCACTCATTATGCAGAGGTGACTGGGACCTCTGTAGACTCGCAGTTAACTTAGGCAGATACAGTGTTTAAATAAATAAATAACAGCAATATTGTTTTGCTCCAGTACAATGATGCAGACAGTAGCTTGCTTAAGTATTTTATGGAAAGATATGAGAAAAAATGCCCCTTGCTTAAAACTTTGTCCCTCCCTCTCTGTAATTACCCCAGAGGAGTAACAGCCCAGAAAGCTCACCCAGCTCCCAAGTGACGACCCTGCATGGAGGACCTCCAAAGCTTGAGCCGTCCCTTTGGAGCAAAAGACTTTGTACCTGGGATCTGTGGCAAAAAGATGGCATCTACCATGATCCAATCACTCAGAGTCACCATTATACCTCCTTTCCACGCGGCACAGGGGAGCGTAATTTCAAACCGCCTTTTGGGTGCTACCACCTCTAGCAAGCACATTCCCTGGCTGATCCCAAAATCAAGGGGTTTTAAAGACATGTTTCCCAAAGCAGCAGTGAGCGAGGGATCCTGGCCAAGGCTGTTGGCAGGAGGAGACTTTGAGCTGTGGACTCGGTGGACAAGCGAAGGCCATGGCTGTGACGAAAAGCAGGATGCTTGTCTGGAATGCGGTGTGGAGCCTCTCTGTGATTTCAGTGGGCTTTCATTATCTATTTTGTTTTCTATTTCAGTCTTAGTTGTTCTCTTTCTTTTTTTCTGAGAGAGGAATAGAGTTCAGTGGTTGGTTTGGCAAGAGGTTATTTACGCATTATTTTTTTGCGTAACAAAATATAATTAGAAAATGTAAATATAACTTAACTCCATTACTGCACTGAACAATAAAATGACCACAACGCAGGCTACTCTGGCTCTCTGATAATTCATCATCCAAATTATACACCACATCTCCATTAGACAGCCCTTTTCCACAAAATTCATCTTGCCTTGTCATGGCTGAAAAACAAAACCAGTTTATTAAATATCAGTACAAGTGAAACAATGAAGTTCAGCATTTGGAATACAGCAAGAGAAAACATTCTGAGGTACAGCTGATTAAAACCTTCTCTTACAGACAGGAATATATTTTTATGCTGAAATTTTTTAGGAAAAATATATCCTGCATGAGCAGCTGTTTTGCATCATGGGAGTTGATATGCCATTAACTCTTTCTATAGGCCTGGATCCTTGGCTAAATGACACTTGCTTTCAGCTACTGTATTCTTCACCAGGTGTATGACACACATCCTGGATAAGGACAAGGTGACTTGCACAAGGAATCTTAACCAGAAACAACAAGGGCGTGAAAAGCCAAAGCACAGTGACAAGACAGCAAAAACTTCTCCCTTCCCCTCTCCAAATACAAAACAGATACACAAGCAAAAAGAAAACGTGAATGTTTCTGTGGGAATTCTGGCCATGAAAACCTCAGTGTATCAAAACCTGCAAACTGCATCTCAACATTGTTTAGCTTGAAAATATTTGATTAAGTATTTATTAAACCACTGATTTCCAGAGAAGCGGAGTCCTGTAAACCCCCAGTAACTGTTGTGTCAAGTGCAATTGTACAGACTGCTGAAAAAAAATCAGGCTACTATTTCTCACAAAGTTAAAAATATATTTAAAAAGAAAGACTTTTGTAACCAGCATTTGCATATTTTGTATAAGAAAAGCTATTGACTTTTGTGATAGCTATCTGCAAGGTGTTTTACAAAGTGAACCCATCTCAATTATCATTTATAAAGTCAAACAAAATGCATTAGAGAAGTGGAATCACTGGTTCTGAGGATGAATTAATGGCAAATTCAAAATGTAAATAGCACATTTTAACAAATCCATGCTGTAAAAGGACACAGAGATCAAGCACATAGCAGAATGGGCAGAGTCAGGAAAAGATTACCACTGTAGTTCTTCAATGGAAACACACGGAGGAAAAGGAATTAAGGCTAGTGGAAGACTTGGAGGCCTAAAGCAGGACATAAGTTGAATTTGCATGTTTGGGTCTAAAGCTGAAATCATGAGAATTACTGCTCAGCCCTCACCTCACTCTGGTATCTCTTGCCAGCTCCACCAGCATTGGGGTTTGTGACCTGCAAAGTTGGCCTGGGCTCATATACGCCTGGGCTCCTGCACACGACTGTCCTGGTTTTGAGTAGCCACGGCGCTCCAAAGCTTGCCTGCGTGCTTGGGTTGCCTGCAAACCAACATCCAGCAGCCACTCTACAGCTTTGGGGAAAGGTGTCCTCTCCTCAATCCTTCCCACAAGGAAAGAGCTGGGTCGCAAAGTCCTCTAGGGCCACGCACTGTGAGGCACATGCAGTTACCCTGAAAACCTGAGGAGAAGGAGAGCTTGGAAGCAGTTTTTAGGGAGAAAATGGCATTATTTTCTCAAGACGCAACTGAGGGGCAAAATTTATTTTCCCACATCTGCTACTGTAGTTAGAAGTGGGTTGAGATCCTAACCTTAGGCAGCCGCTCACTCTCTCTTCTGTCTCCATTTCACTTCCACACAAATGCTTGCTACCTCCTTGAAATTCAAGTGTTCAGTGTTTTTACAGAATGCAAAGAAAATAACTTCTGAACTGAAAACACGTCTTAAAAATCTGAGCCAAAGTCAGAGTGGAGCAATTTGATGTAACTCCAAATGTTGCATGAGATTGGCCATCACAGTTGTTATGCCTTACTCCCTCTTAAAATCATTGCCATTTTTTTTTTAACTAAATAAAAAGTAGGCACTTTTTGGTACAAGAAATGAAACTGTTCCCCACTCAGTTGTAACATAAAGCCTGTGAAAGCAGTTGTTCTGATACTATTTCCCTCTCTGTAAGAGAATTTGAAATCAAAGGTGCTTATGAGAGGGGAGTTCACAATATGTATTTCTCTTTTTCCTGATGTTCCTCAGGCTGCTCTTGCCTATGCGATAAACACTCCATCTACTCTGTTTTCAGCTGAGCCTGACTTCTGTGTGAATTTATGCATCTATGAAGTGAATAAATTAGATGCGAACCGAGATGATGGAAAGTAAGAGAAAATTTTTTCTTTCCTTTATAACTCCCACAGATTCATTCTAACACCATAGCTATTGTTTTTAAAAGTAAACATGGAAGACTACCAGTTGAGTTAACACTCTAGCTCTGCGATACTTAGAGAACTGAAATAAATACTTAAAAGGAGGGTGCCGGGAGGATGGCACCAGTCTTTTTTCAGTGATGCCCAGTGACAGGACAAGAGGTAATGAGCACAAACTTGAACATAGGAAGTTCCATCTAAACATGAGGAGAAACTTCTTTCCTTTGAGGGTGGCAGAGCACTGGAACAGGCTGCCCAGAAAGGTTTTTGGAGTCTCCGACTCTGGAGACATTCCAAACCCACCTGGACACCATCCTGTGCAACCTGCTCTAGGTGTCCCTGCTCTGGCATGGGGGTTGGACTAGATGATCTCCAGAGGTCCCTTCCAACCCCGGTGATTCTGTGAAATCAGAGCCAGGCTCCTGCACGAGTCAAACGGACATGGGAGTTTCTTCTCCTTTCATGTGAATTACAGAAAAATGGAGCAGTTCTAAGTCCTGCATGAGAGGCGCTGCACAACCCCCTGACCATTTCTGTGCAATGTGCTCATGATCCAGGTCCCCGTCTCTTCTCTCTCTCCCCATCTACTCCCAAACCCTTTTAAATGGCCTATGGTTGAAAATGATCAACCTGCCCTCCAGATTTTCTTTCATTTTCCCAGATTCTTTTCCATTGCTTGTCTCCATTTTCTCTATGAAAAGTATGTTTTTATTAAAATACCTGGTGGTCTACAGTGGTCAATTCTCAGGCCTGAGCTAATAACAAAGATCTTCATGTCTTTATCTACCAGGTTTATATTATAACAAAGTGGAAATCTGCATGGTGCCCCACAGACTGCATAGTTCTAGCCTCTAAATGTAAAAGGAACTAAAATGCTGTGACATTTTTATGAATACAGAAGCAATTAAGTAATGGACATAAGTTTGTAAATCTTATTAATTACTGAGGATCGATGCAGCACAAAAGAAAGACGGTTCAATGAAGACTTCTCATGTCTGCTGATATTGCTCCATGGCCTCAGGCAAGACACGGGCTAGTTCTTGAAATGGCTATAAATGGCCTACTGACTTCAACCGGGCTGAGTGCCAGGGAGCAGCAAAAGCAGGGCTGCTCCACCAGGGAGAATGAGCCAGGAGCTGAGGGTGACACGGTGCAAGCCCTCGCTGATAGGGCACTGTCCCACAGCATCTGAGCAGGGCTGGGGTGGTCCATCCACAAGGTGTAACGGTGGGTCAGCTCCAGGTCTATTCAGCGAGCTCCAGCAGGACACCAGTCTGGAGACAAGCTACCAACACTGTAGGTCTGGGGTGTATCCAGGGAGAGCAGTCAGTGCCAGGACAGCAGGAGACAGGGCTGGGCTCAGGAACACCTACAACATAGCTCAGGCAAGCCCTGGACCCCTGAGCCCAAGCTTAAACAGAGCTCTTCAGCCACAAGCAGAGGTCCAAGGTGAGGCAATTAAAGCCTGTTAGTGCACTTACAACCCTGACATTAAGCGCCAAAAATCTTTGAGGACCCAGATCTTAGCTCCTCTGTGCATCGGTCCATCGGAAAAATTAGGACACTGCTAGTTCTATTCCAGGCTTATCCTTAGAAAACATGTACTGGTGTTCAGGATTTCTCCTCATAATATCACTTAGAAGCCAAAAGTAAAGTCATTACTGTGAAGAAAAGAGCTTGCCTAGCAATAATACAACTGTTCAGGTCTTATCTACATACTCTGTTCTTGAATGTTCACTAACAAAGAGGAAAAAAATTTACATCGCATGGCAGAATTTTCAGGTCTTCTTGCACCCAGCAGACACCAGCCAGATCCTCCAGGCACTGAGCAGGGTCCATGCAGGGGGCGAATACCCTGTGTGCTCCCTTGTACAACCAGCACGGCTCACAAAGCTTACAAAACTTCCCTGTGGAGGAGTTCTGTGCCACCTGAACAGTCCTGAAATCTCAAATTTCAGGAAATATGGGATTCAGGACATCCAGGATGTCCGTGCAGTTCTACTTCAGCACAGAAGGGCTAGATGGGAATGATTAAAAAACCCTCAACCCCTAAATCACAGAAACTCCTTACTCAGCAGAGCTATTCTCTGTGCAGTTACACCTCCTGATTTGAGGAGTTTGGGCTGGTTTCTGCCTTCAGACACATTCCCCAGTGCAACCAGAATTTGGCCAGCCTAAGAAATCACAGCACAAAGTTCCCACAGAGACTGAGAAAGCGGCTGGCACCTACAAGACACAAATTACTGGGACAAATGCCAAGCTTTGACTTCTCCTAACGAGATTCAGAAATCAAACGTTGATGAGGTTGACCCCCCTAGAGTCTGAGAGAAGCCTCCCTGGTCCCCCAGTTAGTGGGCTCTCCACTGGTACAGTGGTCCTCCTTTTCCACCTACCCAGCATTCAAATATCCAAATGCTTTTTTTCTTTTTTTTTTGTTCTTTTTAAAAAGGATTCCTTCCCAAACACAAGCAGCTGACTCGACTCTGCCTGCTTTGGAGGTGCTGCCCCTGAGATGAACTGTAGAGCCATGGGCACATTAATTTATCATACACCTTTCACCATTGATCATTTGTTGCCTATCCTATTTTCCCAGGGACTTACTTTAACTCCAAAATTGATGGTGAAATAAATAGACAAATAAATCAGCCAGCCAGAAATATCTCCCCTTCTATTACCTGATGCTCTAAGATATGCTGGTTTCCTCCGCACCTCCAAATTTAGTCTTGACTGGTGGGCAGCTCAGATAATATTCAATCTCCACGCCTCTTTCAGGTTATCCATATATAAAACTATCATGACAAAAAAGCAACCTGCTGGCTCTGGAAAACTATAGTGCTATCGGAAAGAGCTTTTATACTTTCAAGGCTATTCACCACAACCTTCTAACACACCAGGGTGTGGATACACAACTTCGTAGCAGAAAGACCTGAGCTTTTTCAGCACAACAGCTCTCAGCATGGCTTTCTGGTTCACACTCCTGCTGGGAGCTCCAAGGAAGACTACAGGAGAGCCGTGAAAGGAGTACTACAAATTGTCATCAGCTGCTCGTAACATGTTATTGGTACTGCCACAGATAGTGACAATAGTGCCCCACGGTGCTGAACAGTGCTTTTTCAGTACCAATAAAATCTGGACGCCGGGTGAGAACAAAGATCTACTGAGTATTGTCCAGCCAGCCATTGATTTTTTTTTTTTGGAACTAATATATGTTTGACATAGCATTTCTGGTAGTAAAACAGAACCTGGCAGACCGAAAAATGATGAGCAAGGACAGAAATTTGAAGCGGCATGATGAGGCCACTAAACCTTCATTACGAGCCCAGCCAACAGAAGAAAACAACAAATGAGAAATGACATTAAAAATGAGACAAATCTTCAGCCAGCACAAGTCAACACAACTCCGTTCAGGTCAGAGAACTTACACTGATTTACATTAGCTGAGCATCTGGCCTCGTATACCTTAGGATTCAGTGCAGGCAGAATTAGCTTTCATGAGTATGACCTCGTAACTCTGGGATCACCCTCACAGAGCTGATGTCAAAATACAGTCTCTCACAGATTTATACGGTTGTTACTATTATTAAAAGCAAAAAACCAAATGAGCCCCCAAATCCCACTACATGCTTAGAAACAGGATGCAGCAGAATTTCATGCCTCGACTACAAATGGGTGCACCCACGCTAAAAGCATTCAGTAAATCGGTGGCAGGCAGCCTGGCTGGCAGAGAAAGAGCAGGAGCTGCAGCCCCTCGGGGGCTATTCCCTGGCTGTGAATATAGCTTGCTGGAGACCCCAGCCCCTGCTAGAAACAAGCTGTCAGAGGGAAAAGAGCGGATCTGTTCGTGCAGATGGCTCCCATCAATCAGTTGTTAGTTTATTCCTGATGTTCAGAATTACTCCAGCTGCAGAAACTTTTCATCCAAAGGAAAAAAAGATACCAGCCCTATTCCAAAGTAGTACAGAGTCCTTTTCAAAAGGACTGACTTTTAACAAAATAATTCACGAAACAGTTCACACAGCAAAGGTGACTGATTGGAAAGGTGACACAAAAAATTACATAGCCTTGAGGATGAAGTGTGTTATGTGCTATATCATGTAATGGAAAACTTCCTTGGGAATAACAAGAACATAACTTCTCTAGCTGGTCATAAAGTCAGTGATGTAATTTTGCAATCCAGTAGAGGGCAAACTTAGCCTATATATTCTCCAAGTGTTCCTAAGACAGTCAACGGCAGATGTTCAGACATGTTTATCTTTCATTTGATAACCTATAAAGATATGTAGCAACCTACAACACCAGAATTTATAAGATGAAACAGCATCAATCATACCTATCATTCAGTGGCTCTTCAGCCAAATCAATGTTTATTACAAAATTACAAAACTGATAAGGAACAATATACATTTTGAGTATTCTCCATTAATGTACTGTTTTATCCCATTAATTCCAATATTTGAATAATCAGTAATTACACACCTATTTGCTGGAGGTTGCCCACATGTATAACAGAGAAATGAAGAACTCACCTCCCTGCTCTTACTAATACGTATCAGCGCACCTGCCTCAAGCAGTTTGGATTTCACTTAGCTGCTGCCTGAAAATGAATTGTCTGCCTGAAATGTGGGGTTCTGGGTTATACAAAGGAACACAAGCATTTTTGGAGAACGTTTTCTTGAAGAACCTCTTGCCTCTAGCACAAAATCACGCTGCTGTTATTGGCCGTGCACCGTGGCCACAGCCTTCCCAGCAATACCTTACATGGTCCCGGCCAGATGAATTGAATAGACCATTTTTTGCTTCTAAAAGACTGTTTTACATGTGTGCCCTGTTGCTCTCACAGAACTAATGGCTCACAGCCAACAAGTGGAGGCATAAGAAGTTCAAATCCAGCTCAAACAACTCTCTTTCTATAGGATGAGCAGCAAAATCAGCACCCAGTGGTGGTACTTATTCCTGTTGGAAACCTGAAGGAGACTAATGAGCAACACCTCTTCCCCATGCCCCCACAACAAGCTTAGCTCCACAGGAAAAGGTGTGGGGACATCACCACTCACAGTGACTGAAGGAAGAAGGGGTCCTGCTCACCCTTTCCATCACCCAATACACTTACCAGTATGAGATATGCAGGCCAAGTGGCAACTAGTAATTCCTTACCCAGGGACTTTTTATGATGGTAGAGCCACAGGAACCAGAGCTGCACTGCAGCAGGTACCATCCTTATGCAATAGTGGCTCCTCAGGGGGGCTCAGCTGAACTTACTCCCAAAACAAACCCATGGCTCAAGAGACTCGACTTTTATTTGTAAATCTGCCACTGGTTTTGCGTACATTGGCATCTTGCACACCGGGTAAATGACCCCACTTTGGGACAACAGTTTGATGGGTAATCTTGAGCAGAAGATCTTCTTCATTACTAAAATGAGGCAAAACGACAGTCTGTATAAAGTGCTTGGATGAAAAGCACCATCATGTGTGAATTCTGGGAAATACCACTATTACTGTAAACAGTCTTGCTCATTAGTCTCCACCGTGTAAAAAGCTGAGCAACCTGAGAGAGACCAGCCAAGCATTTCTGCATGTACTACTGTGACTATTCCCATGCTAAACATTCAGCACATTATTAAACACCCTCCTGGACTGGAGCCAGCATGCTCAGTAGGACCCAGATTTCTATTGGCTCTTTAGAAACCATCAATGATATCCTCTCTCAGAAGACCTTTAGCTCCTCTAAGACCTTTAGGGAGCCAACAATGGGATATACACATGTATGTAAAGCACACATACAAGCATGCACAAACGCACTATTGACACTCAAACTCCCCCAGAGCACAGCCAATGGTGCTGGTGTAGGGAAGTCCACCTGAAGAGCTCATTTCTGCAAGAACAAACCCAACACAGTTTCAGCTGTGATGCTCTTTCAGCAAATGCATCTCATGGTCTGCCCAGCTGATGCCCCTCCTAATTTAAATGAACCATGTGCTGTTAATTAACCTCTCACATCATTGAGCTTGTTGGGGACACCAACCTGTCTGTCTGAATCTGCCATTTAATCCATCAGCACCTTAAACTGACACCACTGAATTACACTCTCTTCCTTCCCCAGAACCATCAGCCTTGCCTCATGTCTCCCACAAAACAGACACTTTCCTCTGAAGATGGCTGGTATAGGCATTAAAAAGAAGAAAGTGAGACACAAAGGAAAAAAAGAGACAAAGAAATGTAAGCAGCACAAATATTGTGCTGATCTAAGTCTATGTTTCCCTTTTCGGTGAAGGAAAAGGCTGCACAGGGCTCAGAATCAGCCCAGCTTTCTTTTTTGCCCTTCCAGTGTGAAGTTTAGCTGAGAAGAAATGTCTAATGAGAAACGTGACCTCCTAGAAGCAGACATGGCCCAGTGTCTAGCTATCTGCTCTCCATTTCGGAAATGTGTATAACGGAGTCTAAGCTCTCCGTCCCAGAAGAAATGCTGCAGCAGAGCAGTAGCTACACGGTAACAGCAAAGTAATCCAGGCTTCAGTTTTATTCCCCCAGTGATATCTGCCACCTCTTGCAGCCTCTGTTGATACGCAAGTTAAGGTTACAATCCACTTTTCCACACAAAAAGCCTCCAGTTTGGCCTCTGCTGCCTGCCCCCCTTATAACCACAAATGCTTCCCTGCATTTTGCATTTTCCAGTGCCTCCCTTCACCATGGGTGAATTTTCTGCAGTACAAACGACCTCAAAAACTCCTGGTTTTACACATTTAACATATAGAATTAAAAAGAAGTAAGGCTTCACTCTTATTTCACTGCGTGTAGGCAGATAAGAGAAGATGTGGCTCAAGAAGAGATGCTGAATGGAGTACTAAGCCACCAGTGAATGCAGATCACAGGTGGCATCATAAAAGGAAAGGACCAAGAAAAGAAAGGTCCTGTGCAAGCAGAGCAGCAGATGCTATCAGGCAAATATCCTCATGGATCTGCTGAGGGCTGTGCCATTGCTGCAGGACATGGCAGAACCTGATCAGTTAGTAGCAGAGGCAACATTGGTCAGGAGCAGAAGTCCTCATAGCGAGAAACTGGACCAATGGTCATATCCAGTACAG
This sequence comes from Burhinus bistriatus, assembly GCA_013397275.1. Taxonomy (NCBI): domain Eukaryota; kingdom Metazoa; phylum Chordata; class Aves; order Charadriiformes; family Burhinidae; genus Burhinus; species Burhinus bistriatus. Next base: position 837,268 of record VYXH01008235.1, read on the forward strand.
CCAACAGCATGTTTCTCATGAAGAAAATTGAATTCCTCTAGTAATACGAATTCCTACAGATGCTAGCTATTAAATACTGCTAGTGGCTGGGCTTTACACAACATCAAAAAGAATAATATTTTTTATTTCATATATGCACTGGAAAAAAAAAACAAACTTTGATGGGGTTTGCACAACTTAACATAGTTTCTTATGAAGCAGAAGTTAGCTTTTTTCTTTTTTAAATTGAGTCTGCTTAATCCTTCCTGTGTCTCAAACCATTCCAGACAACCATCTCAACCCTCTCCTATTTTGCTGTATTATTTTACATACACAAGAAATTTTTGTTGTTGTAAAAACTAGGGTCAAGGAGCTAATACTGAGGAATTACAAGCTCATTTTAATATTAGACTCAGTTAGCAAAGATCCCAATTTAGTAACATCAGAGTGCTTTCTCAGGGGGTCACGTGGAAGCTCTCTGTGAAGATCACCAGCCACATAAATCACTGTGGACTTCTCTGTCAATCTCAGCAGAAAAGCTTACCTACCCACAGATGTTAACTTGGCCACCACCGGTGAGGAGACTCCACATCGGGCACCACACACCAAAGAACCAAAGTTTCTTCTAGGCATGTCTGTTTTACTTCTGATATTGGGTGGGATGAAATGGTCATCACAGTACCAACTTCTCAAGCTGAAAGTACAACGCTAGAAACTAAGGAAAGAACAACCTGAGAATGGAGAGAGGGATGACGGGAGCCTCTCTCTCTTAGGAGCCGAGACACACAGCCCTAACACACCATTTTTACAGTCACTTTTCAAAGGTGACTTCTCCGGCATTAAGGGGCTGGGAATATTTCACTGTCAAAGATCTTAACATTTTAATACATTTATTTCGTTTATGTACTTCAGAGACACACATGACAGCACGATGCTTTCCAAGAAGGCACGCACAAGACGAATAAGACAGCTATTACAGTGAACTCTGGCTGTGAATTTAATTCTTCTGTTTGACACAGGCACACTTGCTGAAGAGTCTGTGCCAGAGATGCATGTTTAAGCAGGGCACTAAATCAATATTTACCATAATTTTGAAAGATGTCTGAGCACAGCCTGGGAACCAAGGCAACACTTGATGCATAACCATCAGTGAAATACCGGGCTCTCAAACTTTCCAGATAATAAACTGCTCACAGGGCACCGGATGGCAAAGACAGCTAAATCCACATTGTAAGTCACCAGACCTGGGTAGTGCCATTCCAGTCTTCCCTGCTGTGGTCTCAGCTACAAAACTTGTGTGCCACAATAATTCTTCTTTTTGTTGTTGTTAAAGGCAGTGTCTGATAGCCTGTGACTCATCTAAGCTCCTTCAGCATCCCTTCCCCCAGTCTTTGTACCCTTGCTTCTTAGAGACAGTCACGGAATCACGGAATTTTNTTGAACTGCCTTTTCCAAAACCCTCTGCTGTCCTCCACGCAATGAATCATCTCCTGGAGAAAGGCATATCTGTAACTGCCAAGCCAGCTTTTGGTACTCAGTGACATCTGGATGAACCCTCTGGTGCCAAAGGCTGTCTGAGCAGGACTGATCTGTATCATTCCATAATAAAATGAAAATCTGGGGAAGCTGTATTCCCCACGCAGCATAAGAAATATGGAGAAGGGGCTCACTGCAGGTTTATTTCTGGAATTAGGAAATTCTGAATTAAAAAGAAAAATTGACAATCTAAATTTCTCACCAACACAAAATTGTAAAGGAAAAAAAAAAAAGCCCATTACAGTACAGGAAAGTTCCAGGTCAATAATGCCAAAGCATTTTAATTAAATATTAAATATAAAATATTAAATATAAATAGATAGACAATGAACAGCAATATGAACAGTGTTTTGACTGACAGTATGACAGCTGAAACAAAACGAATCAAAACAGTAAAGTAAAAATGAAATATTTCATATATTTAAATGAAACAAAGCTGACACAATTCATTTACATTCATTCTCCATTTAAAATCATATCAAAACTGAAATGAATTTGTTCCTCCAAAATGTGTCTGCTTTGATTAAGCTGCATTTCCTGATGAATGTTAAATTTGCAATGTTTTTGATCAGCTCTAATTGAGAGACCTCTTAAAGTCTAGAAACTGCTCAAAACAGAAAGCAAGTATTTTAGATGAGAAACAGAGAAGTGACTAGAAGCTGGCTATGTGAAAAGGCCATTTGATGATGGCATGTGTCAGGAATACGAAGAGAGAAAGGAATAACACCTGATTTCAGAAATGTCTGTGAAATATTGTCTATGCCTTCGCACCAGGTCCTACACATTAAAGGATCTCCCACACCTGAAGCACCAGGTTTTAAGTCCCTTCTAGAGCTCTGCTTCACCGGTGAGGCCCATAAATGTCACATTTCTTAGTACACAGAGAAGAGCACGAGGAGAGTTTGTGTAACTGGATTCATAAATCTGTGTTAACACCTTTTCTGCATCTCCCGAAGCACCTCAGCTGTGTGCATCTTCTAGGCTATGACGCTTCGAAGGCTTTCACAGCTGCTTAACCTGAAGCAGATGAACATATATTTCTAAATGTTACATGTGTTTTTCAAAGACGTATATTTTTAAAAGTGAAATAGATACCTAAATCTATGCAGTACTGAAGCATCAGAATACAAACTCCCTGAAACTGTTTTCATACGCATCTCATACACTGCTGTCAACAACTTTGGTTCTTGCCCTAAAACAAACACAACGTGATAGCTAAAATAATAAATAATGAAGCTTTCAGGACATGCTTTTGGGAGCATGTGGAAGCGTGAGAGAGAACTAGATCTGTTTGACAAAAGATGAAGCCAGTCTCCAGGCTTGGATTTACTCAAGGGACCAAAGTCACCTCCATGCCCCTGTGTGACCCTTTGCTGGCATGCCACACATCCCAAGCCGCATGACACATCTTTTTCACAGCTTCTCAACCCTTTCCGAGCAGAGGGCAGCGCGCGGGCCACCACCCTGTGCAGCGGGACAGGAGGAAGCCTGCGGTGTCGGCTGTAACCAGATGGCGTGCTGCAAACATACATAGCAGCTCCTTCTCCGGCATACAATTGCCCAGGAAGAAGGGACAGAAAGGGGAAACACCCTTTCAAGGAGTCTGCCGAAGAGACGTGTGGCCACACAAATGCACAGGTTCTCCCACTCTCCCCTTTGCAGCCACCCCAGACTTACTAAAAAAAAGAAACCAATGGCCTGAAAAAGTACCTGAGAGGAGAAAACATCAGCCACGAGCGGCAAACCACCACCCCCCATATCATTAGATGCAGATAGTGGGGGGAAGCAATGTGTAAACCTTCTATAGCATGGAATGCACTTTCTTTTGCGTTTTGAAATCAGCTCAGAATTTTATAAAGGCTACCAAAAATAAGAAATATTGCCACCTTGCCAACCATTTCCATTTTTGATGCATATTTGATGCAGATTATTTTTCCTTTATTGAACCTTGAATAGAGATGACTGCTATTATTATCAATTATTTGTACTTGTCACGATACACATAGAGGTGAAACAAATTTAAACAAGACCAGGTGCTGAGGAGAACGATGAGGACGATCACGCCAACACAAGAGCCTCTGTTATGAGAAGAGACAAGCTTGTCTTGTTCAGCCTACTAAAGCAAAATCTCAGAGGGGATATGAATGTTGTCTATAAATACATCAAGGAATACAACAAGAGAGGAAGGAGAGCTATTTAAGCTAAAGGACAACATTGGCACAAGAACAAATGGGTATAAACTAGCCATGAATAAATTGAGGCTGAAAATTAGAAGAACGTTTAAAAGCAACAGAGAAGTGAGGCTCTTGAACAATTTCCCAGTGGGAGTAATGGTAGCAAATGACCTAATTTGTTCTAAGATGGATCAGTTAATTAGTTTATGCAAGGGTTTAGCTGACAGGCTGGCTATGACAGGGGGCTGGCCCCAACCCCAGATGTCCTTTACAGCCCCACGTACCTAGGTAATTTGAGGTGTTAATTCAGTTCCTTATTGAATGGTATATCATGATGGCTTCTAAATCCAAAATGATTTCTTTTTTCCTGAAGTGATTCCATTATGCAGTGCCACTGACGTACATGTTACTTTCCAAACACCAAACATAGGTCTCTGCATGGAGGAATTACATTTTATGACACACACAACAGAGCTCATTAGCACAAGCAAAGTGGTGTGGTGCTGAGATGCTTAGAGCATAAGAAATGGAGCCGAAAAATAAAGGTAAGTCAAGGCAAGAGCACCATCCTTGTGAAAATGCACAGCCTTTTATGAGGGAAGAAAACCACGGCATTTCCTTACAACTCTTAATCTTAACATTTCCTTCTTACTTCATATTTTTATACACCAAGTATTGAGTCTTTTGATGAGATTAAAAAAAAATGTGAAGGGGGTTCATAAATTTCTGAGTGAAGGAGATGGAGACAAGCGGCAGTCTGGAGGACAGGAGCTGCTCTTGATTACTCATTTTGGGCTGGTTATCACTTCCAGCTACCTGAGAAGGCAGCTTTCCTCCTGCCTCTCACTTTGGTGACATCTTTTTGTGGTACCCAGTCATACCCTCTGGTTGCGCTGGCCTTTGCCTTGACGAGTGCTGACATCTTTGGGAAGTGTACACAGAAAAGCACAACTACATCTATTCCCTGAACTTCTCTTCCCACCTATTAATAGATTGTTTTAGAAGTTTGGGTTTTTTGGTTTTGGGGTTGGTTTTTTTTTTGTATGTTAAGGACTGGAAACACATTTTGGTCACTCAAATGACTACTTTACAAAAATGTGAGCATGGTGAACCGAAATGACTCATCTCCCAGACCATTTTCCAATGCAAAGCGTTTTACGAAGCAGGCAGGTTTGCTGAGAAATCTTGGAGAGAAAGACAGCTCTTTTACATGCTCTGAAATGCCCAACATGGTCCTTCCCTCAGGGTGCAGCCTCTCCCTGTTTTCAGGGTTTGGGGGAGAAGGCTGGGGTTTTTTGTTTTTATTGGGGTTTTTTTTGTGTTTGGTGGTTTGTTTGTTTGTTTTTTTAAGGTAAGCCCTCTCAGAAGGAATTGAAAATGAACCTTGTGTCACTTAAGGGACTAGCAAAAAATGTTTTCAACAGATGTGGCATTTAAGGGCAGAAGGTAATTGCACTCAATAAACAGGGTTATTTTGGGGCAAGGATTGTCTCTTGTCTAAATGTCACTCTGGTACTTACTTTTGTCTTTGAAAAGTGCAATCATATAATTGACAACTTCCTGCAATGTTGTGTTTTCTGTTTGAAGTTTTTATATAGTGGTTTTTGTTTGGGGTTGTGGGGTTTTTTTGAAATGTGGATCACTTGACAGTGAACTTCACTGTTTCTGCGCAAATTGTGAAACAGCAGGTTCTTCCCTTAAAGGCTACATGTGAAGGGTATCATCTTTCTCTCAGCCAACTGCCCACACATAATGTCCAACTAACTAAAAAGGCAACCATCAGTTTTAAAAGCACCATTGAACATCCTGCATGGATCATTTGGTGGATGACCCCATCGTGATGTCAGCCCAGGACATCATGTGCCTACCGAGCTATAAGTAGGAAGGCAGTCTGGAGACAAAGACTGAAGGACAGGACATCAAAACTCATTCCCATTTCCTTCTGTGCCTCTTAGTCTCCAGCAGTCAGTGACAAACCTGCCAACCTTTCCTCAGGTGCTCAACTCCCTGGCATCCAGTTCGTGCATTGAGCGCAACATTGTCTTCTGCATCAACCCACACGGCTTAGAACCGCTTGTTTCATTACCAATTTGCATAGTTATGTCTCTGCAAAAAGATGAAATAACCCAGTGAACGGTCGCCTGTCCAGAGGCCAAGCCGTATAGTTACATCCATCCAGCTGAAGTCCCTTGCTCCCCCAAAACAGGGAGCGTATGCCGACAGCCTACTGGGAAAGGTCTTTAGCCTCCGCTACGGCTGGAGCTGTGCCCAAACACTTCTGGGGATAGTGACAGATGAAAATCGTGCCAGCGGCTCTGTGAACAGGCTAACAGTATGGACGACCACAAGCAGCTGCCAGGCCCTGTCCTGGACCTCTTTAGTTGACTAGAACATGTAGACTCTATACATCAGACGTTTCGGAGGGAAGAAGTGAGACCTCTGTAGTCATACAGTTCGTTTGTAACAGAATGGATAAGACTAACAATGATCTCATAGCAATTTTTTTTTTTTAGAAAATGCCTCAGAAGACAGTATGGGGAAAATGTTGGTCTTAATCCAAAGCCCTTTAAGGACAACAGAAAGAGACTCACAACAGCTTCAGTGGGCTTCTGTTAGGCTCTACAGTCTCAGGATGGGACAGAAAGTAATGTTATGGATTAGAAGCTAGTTAAAAATAAAACAGTAAGAATACATGGCACTTTTCAACATAGTAAGGATAGGAAGAGGTTTTTCCCAAGACCTCTGTTTATAGATTTTAGGGGTAATATATTCGCAGAAGTGGCAACGCTTGCAAGCAACAGAAATAGCTGTAGTCAGGCTAGGAAGCACCTGAAAAAACTGTATTTACATGTTAACAAGGCAAATGACAGGGTGATTAGATCAAATCTAGCATTTTGTCAAACAATCAGAGGCAAAATTTGACAAAATTATGTAACTTTGCCTTTTCCGATTTAGGTGCCAAGCTAATGCAGCAAGTAAAAATAAGCACGTATAAAAAGCATTAACCGTAAAGGACAGATCATCAATTACTGGAAATTGCTCCTAAAGCCAGTAGACCTAAATTAATTTAGGTTACTTTGGCTACAGTGTTGCGACAGCAGTGATGCCAAAAAATCTGAAAGTAATCATGGATGAATTTGAATTCCTGTAGCACGAAAGGGCACTTACAAAACAGGATTGCTCCACAGAGAGAAGAATTACCAACAGTCTATATATGACAAAACATACAATATTGGTATATTCAATCCCCGAAAAAATGAATTAGTGGGGTAGCATTATGTGTAAAAGGTTCTGCAAATAGATTAAGCTTCTGAATCCGCATCAATACGGACCATATGCTATTCGAATATAAAAATACTGATACGGTTCAACTCTCTCACTGTAAGCTAAGGACAAGTTATACTGAGAACGCAACTTTTGAGATGGACAAATGAACTATAGAGGCCAAGTTTTCTGAACAGGGCAGCAACTACTTCAACTATACACACGTAAATTGGTAAAATACTAAAAAAGGCATAAGGAACAAATTCTTGATGCTGTAGGTAAATGCATTCTGAAACAGCTACATTTAGATAATGCGAAAGCGTGAGCTGTTTTTCCACTTATTTTCAAGTAACACAGTGACTGGTGCATGAAATGAAGGAAGCTGAGTTGCTACACAAGGAGCTATCACCTGATTTACAAGTTCAACGATACTGGGAGACAAAAGACAGCACTACTGAAGATGGAAATTTAGATAAGAACTAGCAAAAACATCAGAAACCAATTACGGAAGTTTTAAGGTCAGACCCGAAGAAATTAAAAGTTCTTTTTGATCCAAATGCTTAGATGGTCTTTGATGTTCTGTTTTGCTGGATGACAATCAGATATTTCCCTGATGCAATTCTGCTTATTCACAGAAAAAAATTCACAATTTTTTTTTTTTTTTTTTTCCTGGACCACAGTGGGAAGGTAATGTCCTGAAATACAATTCAAAGGAAGAGTTTTCTGCTCACAATACTGATCCTCCCTTTATTTTGGTAAAAACCTTTATGAAAGAATCTGGTTTTTGTTTTCATTAGGGCCACGCTGTAGTCTCTTGCCCTATTCTGTTCCTGCTTCTGGACACGCACTGCACCAGCAGCTATGCCCAGATTCCTGCGCCTGCATTCAGTCGACTTGCCTGACTGCTTCCACCTTTTCAGCCCTCATTAAACTGGGAATCCCATTTTGGCCAGCTTGGCTGCAAGGTACATTGCCTGCAATGCCTCGTGTCGCTGCCACAATGCAAACACATCTTTCGAAGGAGGTCCTCCACCACCAGCACAGCAGTACAGTGGCATCCACAGCAAATAAGAAGGAAGCAGAAAGGTATGAGAAAAGCTGTTGGGATGAATGACAAGGTTCACTAAGTTGCTAAAGTTTAGCCAGCGTCCTTGCAAAAATGAACCTGGCTTGAATAAAGTCCATAGCAAGCAGCATAAACTGCAGCCTGAAGTCCATAATTATAACATTGGGATGGCTACGATTAAATATGAAGGTTGATGATGGCATTCACCTCATTTCCTCTGACACCCCAACCTCAGGCATCAATGTCAGATATTGTCAAGGGAGAGAAATGGGCATTTCCAGCAGTTTTCATCTAAATGTCTCAGCTGGTGACAAGCAGTCCTTGAGAGGTGTCTCTCTCTTTCTGAATATTGTCCCTTTGGTGACTCATTCGGCCACAGAAATTAACTCTCATGGCCCTCAGCTAGGAGAAATTAATTGCACCCCAAACAAGCAAAGAAATTCAGAAAAAAACAAGATGCTTGTAGCATTTATATATTAACAATGGGCATTTCCATTAGCCACAGAAAAAGCTAATCTTCTTTTTAAGCTCGACTAGTTCCACTTAGCTATTTTAGCATTTCTTAGTTCCACACAGTATTGGAGCATGGCTTAAAAAAATTGGCAATAATAGCAAAACTCTTAATGGACTCTGTGGCCTTTAACCACTTCTCTCTTTGCTGATAAAATGTCTTTTTGATGCAGAAATTTTCATTTTTTTAAAGATAGCATTGATTTCCTTTTTCTTTTTGCAGTTATGGGGTGGGTTGCTGGGGGAGCTGTTCGAAAAAAAACTGCCAAGATTTCAGAGTGTATGAGACAGCTTTGTCATGTCTTCCTTGAGATAGTCTGGGTCCCACAGACTGTACATACACTACTGCAAAAATAATACAAAAGGATAATTTTCTCGTATAAAGTCAGTTTTAAGTGACCAAGACTGCCAAAAAAGCACGATTAATTATCGTAGTTACCTTTACACAAATCCTGTGTGTTCTTTTTTCCCGCCTTGTGTGCACTCCTGCCATTGTAAACTGATTTAAAAGTCAAGGGTTGCAGTACTTGGTGTAGAAAGGACTTTTTTTCCTGCAGTATTTAACTGCAGCTGTTGTCACATCAATCTTTCTTCAAAGTTTCAGGATCCCCTTCTGTCCATTTTTTTTTTTCAGTCTGATACAGTTTTGTGACACCCGCTATTTCCTCCGTCTCTTGTAATTTTATGCATCTCATTCAGGTCTCTTCATATTCAGTTCTTTTACTCTTAATAGAATTTTCCTTAAGCTGTCTTTTTAACGTGTATACTGTCACGGCACAAAACTTAGTCATACCTGTAATGCCAGTGTCTCCTGTCTTCCCCCACATTTTTACGTTTTTTTCTTCCTCCATGAAACACACTGTTTCAAAGCAACAAAGTAAGTAATGGAAAGTACACAATAGCAGGGCTTTCTTGGAGACAGGGGCTAAAGGTGCCCAATTCCACAGGAAAACATGCTGATTCCTAATCACGTTAAGAGAGTTCAGTGCATTAAATACAGCCCCATGTCAGTATTTTACAGATTTGCTGTGCACAATAGACAGTAATGGCTCTATAGAAGCTCTTAGGGCCTTTTATGAGAACTCTCAACATGAGAGAGTCTTTTATTCTTTTTGACAAGTTGATCTTTTAAAATACTCTAGTAAAGGGAAGAATGGAACAAGGCAAAGCTAAAATTTTAGCTTTTGCTCAGCATGTCCAGATCAATGCTAATTAAGACAAACTATAAAAGAGAGACTGCTAGGGATTTCAAGTCTAAATGTAATTATGTGTAATCTAACTATTGAAAACAGATCAGAAAGCTTGATGTTGAGTTTTAACGAATCTCCGTTTTCCTAAGACTGAGACATCTGCAGTTGTGTACAGAGCTATCTGAAAAGCATTCACAACAACCCAAATTTAGACCAAACTCACCTGATTTTGGGTCTTGTTATGACAGCCAATCTATTAGAGAGTTGCATAATCCTTTTGCTGCTCTATATAGGCAGTCAGTGGAGTGAGCAGAGCACAGAAGTGATGTGATTTCAGTAATCCACGTTGCTGAGGAGGCTTACAGCTCCATTCTGAACTAGATGATTTTTTTTTTTTTTCCTGGGTATAAAAGCATAATTCTTTTCAAGGTCAGATAAAGTATGCTGCAATAATAGAGGTGGGAAGTACTGAAGGCATTTAGTGTACCATCAAGCCATCAAGTCTGCATTATTTCCAGCAAAGATGGCACATAGCTCCCCAGAGATGGGAAAGTGTCTGTCTTCTTTTTTTTTTTTTTTTTTTTTTGGTGTGTGTCAGAGATTGCTATGAGCCGTTGGTAAAATGCTGAGGAAGGAAAACTCAAGATTGCAGACTTGTGGAGAGAGGGGATATTTTTTAGTAGACCAATTGATAAAGTTGGAAAAACTGTCAAGTTTTTGGACACACAAAGACCTTCTCCAGGTCTGACACAGAAACACCATTATTCCAAAACAAATGTAAGCTAAGAACAGCTGTTCAGAATTTAAAGAAATATCTCAATCAGTTAGACCATCAGAGAGAAGAGGCAGCGTGCATCCGTGAAGCAGAAGGGGATGTTTTGCAGCTGTCAGGGTGCTAAGATGGTTTCTCCTATGGGAAATGGAGGGGAAGACAGGTAATTCATCAGCAGTGCAATATGGAAGAGTTCCCAAGGAAAACAGAAAGTTTCCCGCAGATATAACTTTTACCAAGCTGGTACCTGAGTTCAGCTAGCTTCCAAACGGAAGGGAAAGACAGAGATCAGAGGTGGCATCAGGGCTGCCAGTGGCGTGGGGCAGCCTCCCCACGGCACAACCCAGTTGATTTATGCAGGGGAAGGGTGAGACGACGGCACTGTGGAAATCCAGAGAGGACTGGAGGGCTCTGTGTGCAATCCTCCAAGAAAAGCATCAATCATTACAAAATATTTTCTGGGAGTACTGCCACCATCCTTTGGTAGGACAGCAGAAGAGCACCATCAGCTATGCTGAGCATTGCAGAAGGTCCAGAACTGGGAATAAGAGTCTGCTCCTTTCCAGAGAAGTAGTGAGGGTGCATCCATCACCGCTCCTTCCAGTCTGCCTCCTGGCTTGAAGTCAGACTGGGGAATTTATAAAGTCAATGTGGCCAAATCCAAGTTTTCTTCAAGTATATGCTTGAAACTCCGCAGTTCCAGTCACCAAGCACAAGTCTCACAAGCACTTCAGATTTAATGAAACCATCCAAACATCAAAATTAATTAGAAAGATGAAAATGAAAAGTGTATGCTACCATATGTTACCAGTAGTTTATAATTTTCACAATTTTTTTAATCTGCCTATGACAGTTACACCTGAAGGCTATGTCTGGTACAGACAGAGGGTGGGATGTTCAAAAGTACCATGGAAGTGACCTGGCTCTTGCCAAAGGCAAACTCACAAACTGTTAACAGTCAAACTCACAAACTGTTAATTAACAGTCACTGCCTCGGAAGTATGTCATCTTGAGTAATCATCCTTCCATTGTACCAGGACACAGCATGAGTTAAAAAGCCCTGAGGACTTCTGGGCCTTGAAAGACATACAATTACTGTGGAGATGAATACAACCACAAATTTACAAATCCTTATTTTTTCCTGCTAATTGAAGAAAAGGGCAGCAGAAATGGCTGAGTGGGATGGAAGGAGGTGAAAGATGGAAAAGCATCTTTGCACATACTTCCCATTCCTCTTCAGCCTGGTTTTTAATCTCTCTAATCTGAGCTGTGAATTTCCAGGTCAGTAGTTAGTGGAAAACAATCCAGATTGTGGGACAGATGTTTGTTCAGGAGTCCACCGGTACTGGAGCGGTACTAGGTCTTGCTCCTCATCGACGCTGAAATTGTGTGGGCTGAAAGAAGCCAGTCATCAGCCAGCATGAAGAAGTCAAGTGTGAGTTCCTGCAACACACAAACACCCACTGGAAAGGGTATCTCTCCAAGGAAATGATCTACAAAGTAAAGCTTGAGATTTTCAGGACCATTCACTCTGTCGGGTTGTTGCACTGTCTCTTAAGGACCTTGCTACTGCTGGTTACTTCAAATTTGTAGCACCTGCTCCAAAGATTTTCTATAATGTGGTTTCAAAATTTACTCTGGACAGAAGCACAGGAAACATTTCCAAATAAACCTCCAATGCATCTGAGATTTCTTCCGTAAGGTTTTTAGCTGGGCTGCAAAGCACCATCACTGGAGTGAAATCTCTCACGTGCCCATCCTTCACAAATATGATCTCTGCTAATACATTTTCTATTAAGCAATAATTTAGTATTAAGCCAGCAATTGCCTGAAGTTTTTATATAGGTTTAATTTTCCTTTCTTGTTATATAAATCAGAAAATTCTCCCCTTAATCATCTTGCTTGAACCAAGATGATGAGTGAAAACGTCCTGGGGCACTATCTGAGGTGCCAAGGTCACAGGAAAAAACGTATTCCCATGAACAATAAAGGTAATGGTTGGTCTTTTGAATTTAGTGTAATGTGAATTCAATTTTAATTGAAATTCAGCAAAATTACTGCTAAATTACTCTTGTTCTTCATAGTGTAAATGCCACCAATTATAAACCCAGATAAGCAGTATGAAAAGGAAATTATTTGTTTCCAGAGACATCCAAAGAGGGGGAAATGGGATCAGTCTGCCGAGCCCATTTATAGCCTTCATGTCACATACCCATGTGGTGGTACGGTTCAGAAACTATTAGTTTTCTTACACTCTATAGACATTTTTCAGTGTTTTCCTACTACAGCTTTAACTTTACATTTTACCTGTTGATTTCCTTGTTTTCTTGCATCCTGTATTTGAATCCATCCAAAGGACTTGCAATAGTCAAAATAGTCACAGTCTGAAACATGCAGATTAAGAGAATATACTCCTAAATCTCATGCTAAAGTTATCTGAGGGTTTTTTTATTATTATTCTTCAAAAAAAAAAGCCAAAGGGTGTGCCCTACAACTGGCATCATAAAGGGATAAATCCCACTCCTTGAAAATCCCTAGAAGCAAGAAAATGTTTCAAAGCCTGCCACTTGAGGGATGCAGGTTCCTGGATTGGAAACTGTGCCAAAATACCCAGTTCTACCCATATGCTTCATTCTCTGCTGCTTTTCACATTTAACATACACTTTCAAAAGGAGTACATTTCATATTTGTATCATTTTGGGAAGGTTACAAGCAATCGCAATAGTTTTGGATGGATCACAAAATAAAAGGTCATTTCCCATAGCCCCACTTCCCAAACACCCCCCGTACACACACGCCTCTGCTCAGAGCCACTGATGCTCAAATCTGCCGCCCAAACCAAGGCTGCCACTTGCTTTGATGCTGGAAGTGGCTCAAAGAATCCAACTCCCACTGGATAAACGAGGGCAAGGAGGAGCCCCCAGTTCGTAATTAGCATATGCTTATGAGAGGCTCCTGGGCTGGCCCCTCCATGGCATGGGATTAGATTATCAAAGGTGACAGGAAGATGAACTCACACACCGGTACTTGCTCCCATTAATCTCCTAACGCCTCTGCAGGACTAGTGCCTGCCAAAATACTGTTTGCCAGGGTGGAGCCTTAGGGTTTGAGCCTGTGGACACTACCTACAGCATGGAGAGGTCAGGGCTGGGAGAAATGCTTTTGGAGGAATTCACATGAGAAAACTGCTCCCACGTTAGCACTGGTTGGGTTGCATCTCAACACCCACTGGGTCCCGCCTGTGGCTGCCCCCACCCGCCTTCACACTGACTATGGACTGAGTGATAGCTGTGTTCTAGAAATAGAAACAGAAGTAAAGAAATGAAATTAGAATCAGTCCCCTACAGATGGCTCTGTCACTATAAAAGCCACCTGCTCTGAAATTAATGTTTGTTTATACATAAATTTAGAACACCACAATAAATTAACACCCTCCCAACAGAAATGAACTCTTCTGAGTGGTTCTTCTCTTCCCAGCGGAGAGTGGCAGGAGGAAAATGCTCTTTTCCCTTGAAGGCATTCACAGCAGAACTTCAACAGCAGCACAAACAGTGGAAGTATTGTGGATGGAACACGTGAATGCTTCCTGGGTGCCAGCATTCACCCTGCACAAAAGACTCGGATAGGCTCGGTAAGTTTGCAAATACCAGCTTGGAGTAGACACACAGCACCTACATCAACCTCTCAAATCTAAAAAACCTACAGCCAGGTACTAAATCAATAAAGCTGTCAAGCTTAAAGCTTATGCAAAAATGAAGAAGGTAACAGGTCTTGGAGGGGGGGAGGAAAGCAGAAATAATAATAATAAAAGAAAAACCATGATAAAAATGAGAAGTTTTAGCACACTGACCAGGAAAGTGATTTGGAGCTGTTTGAGAGATTAAGGATTTTTACTGTGAAGAAAAAATCCCAAAGCTGTTAGTCCAATATGCAGCTGAAATGAAGGCGGCAAACAAAGTGTGTGGTTGCTAGGGGAATATAATATAAATCAAAAGTGCTACTATAATTGCTATACACTGTAAGGAAGTGATAAGACCTCTCGGGGTATATTATACCTAGTCTCGGTTATCACATTGAGGAAAGCGCCCATGCTTTTTCAAAGAATGTAGTGCAGAGCAAAACAAAGTGAACAGCAAGCCTGCAAAATTTAAATTATTAACTACAAAAAGAGTTGGGATGAGAAACTCACAAACAGCAAAAGACAAAAGCTGACAGATGTGAGTCTGAACATTGGGTATTATTCATCAAAAAAATTCTATTGAGGCCTGTCAGCCCCGAAGTTTGGTTATTTATTAAATTCTTGCCCCTTCTTGAAATCAGTGAACTACACAAACAGCTCCTAACCATCCCCATGTCCACTGTCCCTCTGAGGTTACAAGGGAAGCTGTTCCAAAGTCCTAAATCTGTCCTGAACAAAAGTAACCCACCTTTGTAGCCAGTCTCAACCCATCAGCAAAGATCCCAAGCGAGATCTCCTCTTATACAGATTCAGAACAGTGCCTTGGACCTCAACCCAAGCCTCCTTCCAGCAGAGACTTCCTGAAATACCTTGGACAAAGAAAACGTCTTCATGCGGCAGCTTCCAATTGTGGAAAGGGGCAAGGAGGACTTCCCTGCCTTCCAGGAGTAATATGATGATGAATACATTAAACAACAATGGAATAACTTAAATGAAACATTACTTCTCTTGATAAATTGGTAGATTCTGTCTCCCTTGCACCCCAGACATACTCTGATAGGTTTTAGAAATATGGGATGCAAAATATCGAATGGATGCCTCATGCAGAAGTCATAGGACATGGCTCTTAGCTTTCACCCGTGTACAAAAAGACAAAGAATGATCCGGAGTCCTCTCACATGTCTTTAGGTGCTTGACTCAAGGCAGTAAGTTGGGAGTGCAGCTACCTCTAACTACAGTCTATGCCCAGGAACGGGTTCCCTCAATGAGTTCAGCTATAGCCTTTCCAAAAGAGGGCAAACTACAGACCATCTGCCAAGGCAGAGTTTCACTCCAACACCGTAATCACCTTATTCCACCATCAGCGCCTTGTGTCAGCGAGCCACTCTCTGCCCTGGGTGATCAGCTCTCACAAAGTTGCTTTTTCACTGCACTTCAGGTGACTTCGAAGATCTTAGTTTGTGCTTCTTCATTTGTAACTCACGTATCCCCATTAATGATCTATTTGTTGATCTATCAACCTTGTTTTTAAGCTTGTTAAATATACAGTTAGCCATATAAACTGCAGCAATGTAGTCAGAAAACACAAGCAATACATAAGAAAAACTAATTACCAAATGCCTTATTTCTTATTATAATACAAATCAGAACAGCAGTGATGTTACTAGTCTATTTTCGTAATATATGAGAGTTGTGCAACCTTTTCCAGTGCACGAAACGCAATGGCCAAACACTGACGCTGCCTAGGCTAAGGCTGGAAGCTCCAGAACAGATGCTTGTGGAGAATGTTTCATATATCGGGGGAAAAATTACTTTGGGGCATGTTCACCAAACCCCGCTGACTATAAAGGGAGCTTGCAGGGGACCAGACTTCTCACTTAAATTTGTCAGTAAGGTTGGATGAACCCAAGCACGTAACTCCCTGTAGCAAAGAGAATCAGGTCTGCTCATCAAGAGTAAAACGCTGCTGCTGTTATCCAAGCTACCTGTTGGAAATGGGAGAGGATCCTACCGTATGGATACAGTGGGGATGGAACTGGGCAGGTTACTACCAAAAATGCTAAAAAAGATTCAAGAAATAAGGCAGGAACAGGACCCAGGACTTGATAAAGCACTAGCCAAACTCCAACCAGGCCCAAGGAAAAAGAGAAACACTAAAATTCTGGATAAAAGTCCCTGTAGTTGGGGAAAAAAAGCCCACAAAATAAAACAAATCATAGAATCATACAAGCAACTCTACCTGGAAAATTCTTTATCAAAATGCCAGAGCATTCACATTTCTCTTTTAATTTCCAAAAAAGAGGAGTAAATATGAGTAAATATCTGTGTGTGGGTGTGAGTGTGTGTAAAGTATGACTATTATAAAAGTAATACTGTATTTTCATCAGGTAGGGGCTCTGACCCATTGTGCAATGTGCTGTATAAATCAGAACAGAAAGAGAGCTTGTGCACCCAAAATCTCAAGCCAAATTCCAGAGAGGAGACAGCACACAGCTATAGACAGGCAGACAGGAGAGAACCAGGGAAGGGAATGACAGATGGAAAGGAGCAATAATTTGAAAGATGATAAAAGATGATAGTGGGATAGTTTCATGAACGCTTACACAGAGCTCCTCATGCAAAGGAAGAAAGTGTGGAAGTCCTTATCTGAAGACATATGCAGGTAAACGGCACTCACGTGTACAGTCACATCTTGTGAGCGTGGCTTAAACTGCTCGTTACCTGTTTTCATTCCTTTTTCTCTTTTAAGTCTTGCACACATAACCATGCTATTGAAAGGACACTACGTCTGGAAACAGATATTTTTGTTTTCTGCCCACCTGTTCCTACAGAAGCGGCTTTCCTTGCACTTCCACTTGTGCTGCCACTGGAGCCATTAGTGGGTGCCAGCTCAGCCTCGCCTGGGTCACTATGAGCCCCACAGACCTGGGGCTTTGTGCAGGGGTCGTTTGCCCAAGGAATCCCACCCCTCATAAGCAACTCATTACATTGCAAATAACCTGCTCACTCCAAAAATGAGCAAGACCTGCTAAACACTACACACCTCCCTTTTATCTGCTGGTCCTGAGGGCACAAGTCACAGGCTGTGTAACAAAAGGTCCGTCACCCCATCGCGGCACAGCCAATCCTCACAGCAATAGCTGCTCCTCACCCACAAAGGGCTCAACCTTTCCTTACAGCAGGAGTGCCCACAAGTTCAAAGGAAGATGGATGAGACCTGATGCTTCACCATTACGTTGTTGCCTCAGGAAGGCAGCATGCTCTAGGTGGCTGCTTCTTTGCTAGTAATTTATTTGCTGGGCTGCTTTCCAGAAGTCTTAAGCAGGATGCCGGATCTTCTTTATTTGTTAGTGACCCAAAGCCTTTAAAATAGCATTATATTGCTGGCTGGAAGAGCGGAGAGAAAGAAAAACAAGGGAAAAAAAAATTAGCGCCCTGGGCAATGGAGCTACTGAAGTCTGGTCTTCCATGGTTCTGTGGCTCATGGCTAGATTCTCTGAAGCCTAACAAGGTATCGACTCCCGCTGATGCTTCTCCCTAGGCTGGAGCATTCCTATTAATCCTCCTTTGTACAGTGCCTCCAGCGTCCCAGTGAGTAAATCCATATGGCAGCCTTTTATAAGGTGGAGGCACAAAAAGAGTCTCTCTCCTCTATGAAGCCACTGATTTTCATGAAACTTGTCAGGCCTTTCATCAGATCTGGTTGATATTGGACAGTTGAATCAAAAAACTGCTGGGGAGGAGCAGGAGAAGCAAGTGTGCATTCACACACACATTGTGAACACGTAACACCTCATTTCCCCAGGAAACCAGACTAAAGAACTTACTCTCTGTACATGCCATTGAGCAACCACTTCCACCAAAATAAAATTATTCAGACGATATCAGAGAGGCAAGTTCTCAACACGTACGCTGTGCTAACTATGCTCAGTCAATGCAGAATCCACCAGCTCCAGGCTCTGAATTAACATTCAGACCAGCAATACAAAAACCCAGCCCTTTTTGTAGTTTCAATTCATTGGTTCAAGCAGGGATGAGCATACTTTATTTTTCTCCCCAGATGGTTGGAAGCTGCAAAGTAATTTAGCAGCCTATGTTCTTCTAAAAAATTATCACGCTTTTTCTTTCCTGGGTGACTTCTACATCCCCTGCTGACCGGTTTAATGGTACTAGGAGTTATGGAATGATATTGTTTTTATTATGTGCCTTTTTTATTTTTAAATTGCATTTTGACACACAGTCTATCCATTCATGGTCTTTAAAGAAGAAGCTCTGCCCAAGTGTCTCCAATATCTAAGTAACAGAATAGCTACCTTGAAAAGAAACTGAAAACAAGCCAAGGTGCCTTTGGGATGCCAGTGTTCATTTTCAGTCCTTTCATTTTGCCATTCTCTAAAGATGCCATGAAACCATTTACTGACTTGTGAGAGCAGGCGGAACACTTCAGGAGAGGTTTTTCTCTGGATTTTAGTCCTAGCTTGGAGCCATGTACAGAAATTAGGAACTTGCATGATTTTATGAAAAGACTGTTCTCTTCCCTAAGGCCCCAAAATATTGGCATCTTCCTGCCTCCTGTGCACCCAGGAGCACTGGGCATGACTGTGGGACTGGTCCACTGAAACAAAAAAGGGAAAGGGCCACATGTCTCTGTGCTAATAAACTAACCAGTGCCAAGGACCATGTGTGGGCACTAGTACCAAGGCCTTCATAAAGTTAAATGGTTCACATGGTCACAGGCATGATTTTTGCCCTTGCCACCTACTGCTCCCCCAAGCAACTCCTGGCTGCAGTTTGGGAATTAACACAGGTGCTGGCCCATGGCTGAAACGCAATCGGCATCCTTTTTTGGGAGGCTCCAAGAGGTTAGCAATAGAGATACAGGCAGTTAATGCCAGATGGCTTCAATGTCTGAGAATCGTCCCAGGCACATTGAGTCTACTGGAGTCGAGGCAGCCCATCAGTCTAAGGGAACAGAAATGTGCAGGCTGTTCTCCACTGGGACATCATGTACTCTTCTCCTGCCGCCTCTCCATAAGGACCAGGCGTTACAGAAGAGACCACATAGGGAAGCAGCAGCAGAGAAGGGAGCACTGTGCCTGGGGATACCAGGGACAATTAATTCAATCCCACTAACACTCAATCCAAAATCTGTTGCTGGCAGATTATAGGGTAGCAATCTGAAGAGCGCTCTAACGTGAGGAGTGCAGCAGGGAAAGGAACAAGTTGTACTGCAGCGGCACAGGACTTCCAGCCAGCTGCTGGCACCCAGGTTTCAGGCCACACCAGTTAAGTCAGTCTTCTGTTGACAGAGAACCAACGGACTTGGTCCAGAAGAGATCAGAACTCATTTAAGGTGACGGTCATCATCTTGCCTAACAAACTGGAGACTTGAAGCTTGGTCCTCCACCTTCCTGGTCCATGCCAGAGAGCCCTTAGGTGCACCAGGGCTGAGAGCAGCACCCATGTTTCTCCAGAGCGTAGCTGAAATCTGTTCTGCGCACTCAGGTGGACTTTTTCCCCCGCAGTTCATGGTCAGCTGGAGACAGTCCTCTCCTGGCACAGAAAAACCTCCTACCACAATCAGTCAGCTGTGTAAGTCCTCCCCTAACAAGCCATTTCAAGCTTGTACTCCAGGGTACAAAGTACATGCGCATCCCCCAAAACAGACAGCTTGAATGCTCCAAGCTGGACCTTCCTGCCATTTCCAAGTTTACCAGCAGCAGCCAGAGGCACCCAGGTTATCCCTGCCATCCATCAGCAAGAGCTCTCAGGATCAAAAACACCCCAGGAAAGCCAGCCAGGGCTGTGACGGCCCCCTGCCAGACAGCAGCTACTGGGAAGAGACAGGAACGTCTAAGCAGTGGGAACTGGGGATCTACAGGCCTCTCCCCATCTTCTTCCACTGGCATGCAACGAGATAGCGCGCAAAACACTTTGCCTGTCTGATTCCACATTTCACAAGTTATTGTTGTTTATTTTTGGGGATGATGAACAGTGGGGATGTTCTCTTAGAGCAGTTTAAAAAGCAACTCGCACACATCTCTAACAAAAGGCTCACTGCAATTCAAATGCAAAGTGATTCTGCGATAGACATCTTCTCAAAAGATATTTGATTTTTGCCCCTTTCTATCCAGGGCCACTTTTTCCTTTGGTTCATCTCTAATTCTGTTCATTTGCATTAACCACAGAGGCCAGTGTAAGGCGAGCTTTGGGAAATGTGCTGGCATTATTTAAAGATTTATCCCTGCTGCAACAAAATCCTTTCATGCTTCTGATTGCTAATTACAAGCAAATACTTTGATAGCTGTAGAAATCAGTTAACTATCCTCCCACCTTTCAAGGCACTGCGTCAAACTTGTCACTAGGTATGAATGCACGTCTTAATCCAGTTTGATCACAACCTGGAATGAATAAGCTAAGAATAGGCTGATGCAACTGAGCACATGAAAGTTGAAAACATTTGCTTACTATTTGGGACTCCATTTCTATTTGAATTAATGAGCGCGGTGCTATAAATAACTAATTTCCATGAATTTCAAATAGTGCGGGAAGCACATCTGGGATGTCAGTGTTGGGAAAGAAGCGTGTTTGCTTCTGTACTGCAGCAAACCAGTGACATTGCCGTTTTAACTCGAGGCCCCAGCCAAGTCCCCATGAGAAGTGCGACTTCTTCCTGCCAACACCTGACCCTCCCTGGAGGATTTTTAGCCAGCGACAAGTTGTGCTGGGAGAAATGCTAGAGAAGCTGGCAAAACCCTACAAACTCTAACCTGCTTAATTAACTTAGCTTGAAGTACTATTCACACGAACAAGTAAAAAGAAAGGAGTTGAGCCAATAAGCCAAATTCAACATTGCTGTTAGAAGATACATATATTCATTGTAAGAAAGTATACTTTTGTGATTTAATTTGGCACATGCAATTGAAGGATATACATTAGGATGCTTGTCTTTTATCTGAAATATATTACCTCGCTGAATGTTACTGTGAATGTGCTGCCTTCTACAGTGTTTTTTGTTTATCTGACAGCATATTCAGTTCCCTGATAGCAGGCTTTGCATCTTGAGTTTGAACATGCCTCTGTCACACACCTACAGCTTTCCATCACGGGCAATAAATGTATTTGCATTATTTAATTTTATTTTTTCTTGAATCTAGTTTTATGTAGTGCTTTGTTTGCTCCAGAGAGATGTGCATGGCTACATACATGCTAAAACTGTTCTCCCAGAAATGAAGATCAGTGCTCGAGAATTCTGCTCAGACCGAGAGCTGAAACTGGAGATGGATAGAGACATATTAAGTCTCAAAACAGCAGTTCCTCTTGTTGTTGTTGTGGATTTTTTAATTTTTTTTTTTAAATGCACAAGGAGACAACTGCCTCATTCCTCAGTCACAGCAGGTTTAGGATCCATATGTTCTTCAACAAGATTTGGCAGAAGATTTCCACTGGAACAGATTTCCATCAGGAAAAGCCAGATTGAGGAAACCAGCTCTGTTTACGCAATCATACCAATTTTGACAAAATTTTGGAGGAAAGATAAATTCTGATTTTTAATCAGCTCCAGTCTCATCAATTGACTCATGCACGAAAAAAAAAGTGCAGAGTTGAAACCTCATCCTTTATAGATTTTTACGTATTCTGGCTCCTTGTGCAAAAAACTTGAATGAGCAGAAATTGGCTGGATCCAATTACATCATTAATCACTTCCGCAGTCTGCTGGTATGAGACTTGAAGCGGGTCTCTCTTGATGTTGAGGGCAAAACAAGAATCTCTATGTTACTATAAGATTTATGTGCATGGCAGGGGCACAGGTTGCTTCCATACATATCAGTGTGCTTAGAGCAAGAGCAGTCCTGCAAGAAAAACTTCAGGACTGGTCAACAGAGCTCTGCCTTCAAATATCTCAAGCAAAACTGTGCCAGCTCAGTCAACACTGAATCACAGGCTGATGCACTGCATTACTACTGAGAGATGTACAGTCTCTGTTCTTCCGTTAGCCACGTTAACACATGGACAGCCTGTATTACAGGTTCAAATGCTACAATGCTTGACTTTATTCTGCAGCTTTCAAACAGGTACTGAAATTTTTCTATTATGAGTGACATCTACCTAAATTCCTGAATAAAACACACTAGAAACTACAGAAGCTCGTATAAAAGGTGGCACTGAACCCGCAGCCTTTAGTTCCCAAAGCACAAACCCCAACTCTAGAAACAAAGGGGACAGGTTGGGTTGAGACCGTCAGACCTGAACCCGTCAGCAATCCACACTTAATACACAGTAGAATATAAGTTAAACGGGAGCTGTAGTTAAAAAAAAACCTCCTGAGCAAGTTACTTGCATAATTAGCCACCACAAATCTCTGTAATTAACCTGCAAAACTATACTAATTAGGAAAGTGAAAAGAAGAGAGAGTATGTGGAACACCAGATATTTATTTTCAAGAGACAATATACACCAGGACAAATAACAGAGGAGCCCAAAACTTCTCTGAGGCAAGCTAAGGAGGACAATGTCCTCCGATTGCCCATCAGTACTTGAACCAGGCAGTGATTGAACCTGTCAGCTCCATGGGTATCATTAGCCCCCAAAAAATATCAGATAGGAAAACCTAAGAATGCAAAGATGAATGCATTGAATCATAGAATCATAGAGCACCAGGTTGGAAGGGATGTCAAGGATCATCTGGTCCAACCTTTCCTGGCAAAGGCACAGTCTAGACAAGATGGCCCAGTACCCTGTCCAGCTGGATCTTAAAAGTGTCCAATGTTGGGCAATCCACCACTTCCCTGGGGAGATTATTCCAATGGCTGATTGTTCTCATTGTGAAAAAATTTCCTCTAGTGTCCAATCAGAATCCCCCTAGAAGTAACTTGTACCCATTACCCTTCATTTTTTCCATGCGACTCCTTGTAAAAAGGGAGTCTGCACCTTTTTTGTAGCCACCGTTTAAATACTGGAATGTGGCGATAAGATCTTCCCTAAGCCTTCTTTTCTCAAGGCTGAACAAACCCAGTTCTCAGCCTTTCCTCATACAGCAGGCTTCCCTGTCCTTTGATCTTTTTTATGGCCCTTCTCTGGACCCTCCCCAGCCTGTTCAGGTCTTTTTTGTATAGCGGGGACCAAAACTGAAGATAGTATTCCAGGTGCAGCCTGACAAGCACTGAGTAGAGTGGGATAATGACTTCTTTATCTCTGCTGGTGATGCCCTTGCTGATGCAACCCAGCATCCTGTTGGCCTTCTTAGCTGCTGCAGCACACTGGTCATCATATTGAGTTTGTTGTCCACCAGGACCCCCGGGTCCCTTTCCACAGAGCTCCTCCCCAGCCAGGTAGATCCCAGCCTGTGCTGCACTTCTGGATTATGTTTTCCCAGGTGCAAGACCTTACACTTGTCTTTGTTGAACTTCATAAGGTTTTTGTTAGCCCAGTCTTCCGACCTATCCAGGTCTTCCTGCAGGGTGGCGCTCCTTTCCGAAGTGTCCACTTCTCCACTCAGTTTGGTATCATCAGCAAGCTTCATCAGGGTACGCTTGATCCCATCATCCAGACCACTTATGAAGATACTAAACAGTGTTGGGGTCTATGTCGATCCCTGGGGGACACCACTTGTGACAGGTTGCCAGTTTGAAAAGGAGCTATTGACCACCACCCTCTGGGTGCAGCCTGTCAGCCAGTTCCCCACCCACCGCACGGACCACTTGTCTAGACCGTAACGCATCAGTTTTTCTAGGAGGAGGCTGTGGGGAACCGTGTCTAAAGTCTTGGAGAAATCCAGGTAGACAACGTCCACTGCTCACCCCACATCAACCGTTACTTTGTCATAGAAGGCAATTAGATTTGTCAAGTACAATTTGCCCTTGGTGAATCTGTGCTGGCTTTTCCCAATTACGTGCTTGATTTGACTTCTGATAGCCCCCAGGAAGATTTGTTCCATAACTTTCCCAGGCACTGAAGTAAGACTGATAGGCCTATAACTTCCTGGATCCTCCTTTAAGCCCTTTTGGAGATGGGGGTGACACTAGCCTTCTTCCAGTCTTCTGGGACATCCCCGGATCTCCACGACTTCTCAAAGGTTATGGAGAGCAATCTTGCAATGATGTCAGCCAGCTTTCTTAACAGCCTTGGGTGGATATTGTCAGGGCCTATTGATTCGTAGGCATCAAGCTCCTGTAATAGCTCGCATACCAATTCTTCCTTCACTGGCAATGGGTCCGTGTTTGCATCAACCTGGATTGCTGTTCCCAAGGCCTGGAGCCCACAGTGCTGGTAAAGACAGAGGTGAAGAAATTGTTGAGAACCTCTGCCTTTTCAGCATTGTTGGTGACTAATTCATCTCTCCTGTTTAACAGCAGGACAATATTTTCCTTGTGTTTCTGCTTGTTGTTATGTACCTGAAGAACCCTTTCTTGTAGTTTTTATCATCTCTGGCCAATTTCAATTCGAGCTGAGCTTTTGCTTTACTAACTGCATCCCTGCACACCCTGGCAATGACCTTGTAGTTGCCAACAGGTATTAGTCCCCTTTTCCATCTCTGGTACACTTCTCTCTTGTTTTGGAGCAGACACAGAAGCTCACAGTTAAGCCAAGGGGGTCTCTTCCTTTACCTACTTCCCTTACCTTTAAAGGGGATGAACTGGTTTTGTGCTTCCGAGAGAGCATTCTTGAAAAAATCCCAGCACTTGCTAGCTCCTTTGTCCTCCATGGAGGCTTCCCATGGAATCCCTCCCAAGTGAGCTCTGAGCGAGCTGAAGTTGGCTTTTCTAAAATCTAAAACTTTTGTCCCAGTACTAACCTTCAGCGTGCTCAGCAGGATCCCAAACACCACTACACTGTGATCACTGCAGCCAAGGCTATCACTAACCAAGGTATTACAAAGCAGGTTTTCTTTATTTGTGAGTAGCAAGTCCAGCAGTGCCTCATTCCTGGTTGGCACATCTAACATTTTTATAAGGAAGCAGGCTTCTGTGCATTCCAGGAACTTTATGGATGACATGCGAGGTGCTGTATTGTTCTTCCAACAAATGCGTGAGTAGTTGAAGTCACCCATCAGAGCCAGGTTCTGTTGACCAAAAGCTTGCTTAAGTGACCCAAATATTGCTTCATTGGCCTTATCATCTTGGTTTGGAGGTTGGTACCAGATGCCTACTATAAGATCCCCCTTGGAGACAACCCCTCTCATCTTGACCCAGAAGCATTCGATAGGGCTTCCACAACTGCTGTAGTTGACTTTTATACATTCAAGGTTCTTCTTAACATAGAGTGCAACGACTCCTCCTCTTCTTCCCTGCCTGTCTTTACGAAACAGCTATAGCCATCCATTGCGATCCTCCAGTCATGTGAGTTGTACCACCATGTTTCAGTTATTTCTATGATATCGTAACTTTCTGACTGGGCATGGAGCTCCAGTTCCTCCTGTTTGTTCCCCAAGCTGCGTGCATTGGTATACATACACTTGAGGTGGTTGGTCTTCTGGTTCACATCTTGGGAGGCAGCAAAGGGACATTTGTCGCTGCTCTGGCTTACTCTCCAGTTGGTTGCAATGGTGTGAGTGTTGCCACTTTGGACCCTGCCCCCCACGAGTCCTTCAGTTTAAAGGAACTTTACAGACTGAGATAATCCCTAATCAGTAGCAGGCTAAATTACTTTATGTATTAAACAAAGGACACACATAATTCCTCTCACAGTGAAACACTGCACCGATGAAAGAAAGTAAATCACCTCTTGCCTTATAGACCGGTGTGCAAGGTATGTCACAAATTTGCATGACAACCCCAAGCTTTTGGGTTTACACTTGGGTTTCTGAGTCTGGAAAAAAAGATGTTAGAAAAATCACACGTAGACAGAGACCTCCCAGCTCCTGTCTGAGAATGTATCTGTGAATTTTCCATCTTGGCTTTCCCAGGAATATTTCATATGCATAAAATAAGCCCCAGAAATACAATGTTTCAGGATGAACCAGGGAAAATCTGTTGTGTAGAGCACAAATCTGGCTTTTACTGGACTACTGCCCAGGTACAAGATGATTTAGGCCCCTGAGTCACGGCGAAGCTGATCTGTATACCTTTTGTAGTCCTGGAGTAGGACCCTTTCCCAGTATTTTAATCTGCAGAGGAATTAGTAGCTGGTTTTCTGTGTCTTACCATTTCATTTGCTGGATGACTGGACTTTGGGGTAGATCCAACCAGTCCTCCACCCCCACGGATGTTCTCCTGCTTGGTGCTGAGCAGTTGCAGCTCTGAGCACACACATGAGCCCTCCTTAGGGGTGTCTGACTGTTTACGGTGAAGCTGTGCCAAAATTTCTGCTAGCGTGAACAAGCACATCCCACTGACCCCAGCAGCACTGACACCAGAAAAGAATCTGGCCACCTGTGATTCTTGCACAAACAAATCAAGATGATACAGATTGGTACTATCCTTTATGTTTGAGTTACCCGTCAGTGAGCCGAATGAAAGCCTAAGCTCATGGTCAGCAGGAGCATAGGGCTGATTTCAGTAGCCATGCACCTGTGGGAAGTCGCTCACCCCTCTCAAACAGGCTGCTCCCAGGCAGCGGTGGATTTTGGCAGCATTTCTCATCAGCTTCGCGTAGCTGTAACGAGTAAAAACAGTCAGAGACCTTCAATGCAGCTTAGAGAACGTTTCATTATGATAGTCTTTTTTTGATAAATACCCTAAAAATAATTCAGTAGGGACTGGTATATAAAAAAAAACATAACAAAAAAATAATCACAGACTATTTTTATGTAAGAGACTTCTGGGCTGCCTCCATCCCCCATACCTGTCAATCTGAGGATGGAGGGAACCAAGGTCCTCATCTCGGTTTGCAGCAAGGAAACTGCTTAGGACCCAGGATCGAATCACCGTGCCCTCAGCCCAGCCTGCTGCAGCGAGAGTCATGGTGGGTTGACCCAGGCTGGATGCCAGGTGCCCACCAAAGCTGCTCCATCACTCCCCTTCTCAGCTGGACAGGGGAGAGGAAATATAACGAAAGGCTCGTGGGTGGAGATAAGGACAGGGAGATCACTCAGCAATTACTGTCACAGGCAAAAGAGGCTCGACTTGGGGAAATTGGTCTAATTTATTACCAATCCAGTCAGAGCAGGATAATGAGAAATAAAACTAAATCTTAAAACACCTTCCCCCCGCCCCTCCCTTCTTCCCAGTCTCAACTTCACTCCCCACTTCTCCAGCTCCTCCCCCCGAGCGGTGCAGGGGGACGGGGAATGGGGGTTGTGGTCAGTTCATCACACATTGTCTCTGCCGCTCCTTCCTCCTCAGGGGGAGGACTCCTCACACTCTTCTCCTGCTCCAGTGTGGGGTCCCTCCCACAAGACACAGTCCTCCATGAACTTCTCCAACATGAGTCCTTCCCACGGGCTGCAGTTCTTCACGAACTGCTCCAGCGTGGGTGCCTTCCACAGGGTGCAGTCCTTCAGGAACAGACTGCTCCAACGTGGGTCCACCACGGGGTCGCAAGTCCTGCCAGCAAACCTGCTCGAGTGTGGGCTCCTCTCTACAGGTCCACAGGTCCTGCCAGGAGCATGGGCTTCCCATTAGAGTCATGGCCTCCTTCGGGCATCCACCTGCTCTGGCATGGGGTTCTCCAACGGGCCACAGGTGGATATCGGCTCCACTGTGGACCTCCATGGGCTGCAGGGGGACAACTTGCCTCACCATGGTCTTCACCACGGGCTGCAGAGGAATCTCTGCTCCGGTGCCTGGAGGACCTCCTCCCTCTCCTTCTTCACTGACCTTGGTGTCTGCAGAGTTTTTCCTCTCACATACTCTCATTCCTCTCTCCAGATTCTGTGTTGCGCAGCAACTTTTTCACCATCTTAACTATGTTATCCCAGAGGTGCTACCACTGTCACTGAGGGGCTCGGCCTTGGCCAGCAGCGGGTCCGTCTTGGAGCCAGATGGTACTGGCTCTGTTGGACATAGGGGAAGCTTCTAGCAGCTTCTCACAGAAGCCACCCCTGTAGCCCCCCCACAACCAAAACCCTGCCATGCAAATTCAATGCAGAAGTCTTTCAAGCTCTGCCTGTTAATCACATTTTCAAAGACCAATCTTTAGTTCACATCTCCCGATTTTCTTGTATAAGCTGTACAACGCCAGTTAATTGCCTCTGTCTGAAGTAGCCTCCTTAGCATATAAAATCTCTCCAAGTCTCTTCTTTTTTTTCCTTCTGCAGTGCACCGTGAAAGGAACTTTAAAAGAGAATTACAGAAGTCAGTGAAAACCAAACAGGTCGCAACTTAAGCCTTTTCAGATGGAAAGGGGCAGGATGAAATGGATGTCACGGTAAATGCTTTCCTCTTATGAAAGTGAGCTACTTTTTAAAAAATATCAAATAGATTAATTCCACAGTGAAAAAAAAATTATATATACTTTGGTTAGAATTTTTAAAAAATGATATGCAACTACCTAACTTTGCTGAATAAATGACCTCATTCTTCTCCCTTCTCACAAGGGGAATCTCAGTTTGGGAACCCAGACCCCTCAGATGCCAAGACAGCAGTCAACGGGTGCAAATATTGGTCGTTCAACCTACCAAAGAGAGGCCAAGATCTGGGTTGAAAAGCTGAAGAGAATAAAAAAAAGGATAGCTTGACGTCGGTTCTCATCTTAAAAATATGCAAACCCACCACAAGTGCTAAACTACCGGTACAAACGGAAATGAAACAACAGCACAGTCTAAAAATCAAGGGACAGGCAAAAATGGAATAGTCAGGACCAACAATGTTTATTTTTCCTAGAGAAAAAAAATCATGTCGCTTCTCCATAACACAACAAAAATTAAAGATGTTAAAGAGAAAGGCACAGAATTCAGTAACTTACTATTATATCTGGCGTTTATTAGAAAACAGTTAATTTGCTGCTGCCAAAAGATAAAACCAAATTAGACAGCAGAGTCCTGATTCCCAGCCAGGCTTGAGACCTTCTGCTCAGAGCAGGTGGAGAGAAGGAACCTTAAAAGTAGCACAGGAGGTGGATGGAGTGCTAAATATTGCACATCACGCAACAGCCTCTACTTGCCGCTGGCATTTGAAGACTTCTTGACTTGACCCCCTGGAGATCAGGATCTCCACCACTGGGGTGCCGTGAAGGGCAAAGAGCACAGGGAGCTCGCTAAGCTGGGAAAGCATGGACGTGCATTGCATGATGCGCTGTGGCAGGAGGGGGCTGCAATGTTTGGCAGCCACCCAGAGAGTAAGAAGGGTTCTGCTGAGAGGAGCCGTGTTGGCTGCAAAAATACAGTGCTGCAACTCTTCTTTGGCCTCAAGGTTTCACGCACAACGGTCACTCCAAAAGGGAGGAGAAAGGGTAGCTTTCTGCCGGGAATGGCATGCCAGAGTTAGGCACCACGTTCCCAAACTAACTAACTCAAACATTTCAGTGTCATGACAGTGTTGAGACTCAACTGGTCCCTCACTGCCGATCTCTGGCTGCTGCAGTAGTTTCTTGGGACACCAGAAGCTAGTGCCAGCTTGAGCGGCCTTAGAGCCACCTCTGTTCCCTGTGCTTTCCTGGATTTCCCTTGTGGTATTTGGCTATATCCAAAGATCAAGGTCAAGATATGCTGTAACTGCTCATATAACACTCACATTTTCTTCTGAAACTTTGCCTTCAAGCACAGGGCACAGCTATGATCTTAAACTAGCAGCCAACTGTTGCCAGCTATCAATCCGTAAGTGCAACCAATGCGCAGGTGAGATGATGCACACCAACAGTACATCACTGCAGCCCACTTGCTCTGGTTCAACAGAACATGCTATTTGTTCCTAAGCAGCGTGGTTCTCTCAGTCTGCTATCTTTACGATCTCTATTTGAAGGAAGAGGCAGCTTCGCAGAAGCACTGTGCCTGGTTAGACAGCAAGACTCTGCCCTAAAAATCTAAAATTCATTTAAAGCCACAGCGAGGCTGGAGGATACAAGTCAGCTTACAGAAAATTAAGCATGCATGTATTCCAAAAACTTTCACTGCCCTTTTTCCCTCATATAATGAAGGAAATGGGAAAACAGGGATGTTACAAAGAGAAAAAAATGCCAAAATCTCATGATCAAAATATTTTAAGAAGCAGCAGAGCACTCTAGTGATTAGCACAGCGTGTATGAGTCCAAGTGAACAAAAACCTGGGCTTAAACCTGGGCTCTGAGGAGACCTCAGAGCTTCACTCAAGACAAGCTTACCCACCCATAAACGGTGCTGGGGAAGGAGGTCCTCTGTGAAAAGGTGCCAAGTAGCATTCAGCAAAAAACCAGTAGTTTAAAACACTCTGGTCACTATAACAGTCCTCTGCCCCTGTTCTCTGCATGCAGCAAACACACAGAAAAAGCAAAGGAGGGAGATTCTCAGCGACTTTTGTTCAGAGCTTTGCGAACTGGAGCTGATTAAATATCATGGAGGAGTTTTGCTCAGCAGAAGCCACGTGAAGGAGCTATGTCTTTTCAAATATCATGGGCATGGCATGCAGAAAGCCACCAGAGCTGACCAGCTGAAACAGCAGATCCCAGAAAACCCTGTTTGCAGGACTGCGACCTTACAAATAATAAATGATTAGTAGTATTCCGTATTCATCCCATAGGAGTTCTGGTCATCAGTGTTCCTTCCCTGTGTGATAGATTTGATATTTTACAATATGTAGTAAGCACAGGAAAACTGTTTATAATTTTTAGGGTGAAGAGTCCATAGAAAACTTAATAACGGAGCAAACACTGGTAAAGTCCAAAACCCTAAATTATACATACTGCCTTGCAGAGAATTAAGCACCTCAAAATAAGATCTTGTCATTTTACCGCACAGGGACTTCCTGAAAACTAGCCTGAAACCTCCTGAAACTGCTCAGCACCAGCCCACCGGGAAAAGCTAAAAAATGGGACAGCTTGAATTCTGCACCCTTCTCTCCCTTGGGGCTGAGAGGAGACTCCTACTCACTCTGAATTCACACTGCCCAGTCTTCCCCTGGACACATCAACATTTTTTTTTCCCCCAGAGAGCCAGGGAAAGCTGATGCCTTTCTTTCAAAGCATGGCTAGAAAGGTGCTAATGGGAGAAACCAAATCTCATCTGTGTTTTGGGCATGCTTTTAACCTCCTCCCCAGTTCAATCCCTCAGTGATTTAGGTGGACATTTAGAAACCCGGTTTTTCGCGATCCCCACTGCCCTTGGACACGTAGGAGAACTTCAGTAACTCAGTCCTATCAGAACTGGTCCTTACAAAGCTCTGAGGACTGCTGAAGTCATGTAACTCATTGGTGATGCACCTTACCTATTTCCAGAGAGAGTGGCAGTGAGGCTGATGGCACTTTTGGACTTAGCTTGCAAAATTTCACCCCAATAACACTGTGGGGCATCCCCCCATTATCATATATGGTCCCCAATTCTGACTACACAAAATTAGTATTTACAAATGCCATCTGTTTATCTGGGTTAATTTAAAAATAATTCAAAGGCCAAATTTAAACTTACCTGAAACCATGCTCTAAATGTTTCATTCGCACAAAATGGATTGTATTTTTGATAGTTAGAAGATGGAAGCAAGGGACTGCACGTGAAGCTGTTATTCCTGATGGCAGTGGATACTCCTAAGTCAAAATCACCCAGGAGCAGTTTTAAAGTGCTAGAGCACTTGAAATGTTTAGATGCACAAGCCTACTGAAATCAACGCAAGATAGGAACCTACATGTCCAACAATGGCCAGTGGTCTCTAGGGATGCCACCAGACCACCTGAGTACAAACACCTTCCTTCTGCCAGCCAGAGGACAAATAATTGGGCGGTTCATTTATTGATAGACAACGGTGAAGCCTGGACTCCTTTCTTTTGCTCTTCCACAGACTGCCCAGAGGAACCCGGGAGAGTTAGGCGGGCTTCAAAATTACATGGTCCAAGTTTCAGGAAAGCACTCCTGGGGTGCTCAAAACAGAAAGTAACAAAACCAAAAAAGACAAACTCTACAAAGAGCTCCCACCTCCCACGTAATGGCAAACACTTGCACAGAGACCACCAAATGCCATGTTTTAATACATAAGTGACTAAATATCTTTCAAAATCCGGTCCCTGCTGTCCTTGTTTCTCAGTTCCACTGTCTGTAAAACTGGAGTAACACTAATCTAATGTAATCCAATCCAATCTAACAGCAATCAGTAGTTATCTGAAGAAAATCTCATTAGAGGTTTTGAGGAGCTGAAACACTACAGCTATGGAGTCCACAGAAATATCCTAGCTGATGACCGCCTCCTCCTTCACTCCTAATCTTTTCCCTTCTGAGGATAATGCCTCTCAAACACAGTTTACTCAATTCTGGCAGAGTTTTGAAAATAACTTTCTAATGTGTCCACGTTTTCCCCTAGGAGCTGATGTTCTCCCCACTGATTTTTACAAATTATTCTATCACTTAGCCATAGAGTTATTTCTAAATGGAAAAATAAATCTTCTTTAAAAAGCAGAACTAAAAAAAACCCCAAACCTCGAAATGTTAACAAGCCAAAGCTACCTACCAGAAAAAGAGACTAAAACCAGCTATATTTCCCCCCAAAATAACCTTCCAAACACTTGCTCATCTCAAAGGTCTAAATAACCTAGATTTGATTTCCTAAATATGAAAGAATCAGGGTAGGACTGTTAGTATAACAAGAGCTGTTAGCAACACTGACACAGCCTGATTTTTCTTTACTGTCAGCCATGTGCTAGATTAAGTCCACTGAGGTTATGACAACAGGACTAAGGGAAATGTCACCATGCTGGCATTAAACCCATGTTAAGGGTGTGGAAAATGAGCCCTGGCCCTTACTTTGAACACTGAAGTAAATACCCCATCTCTAGTTCTTAGAGCACTAAGGAGAGGGGAATCTGCTGTGCCAAAAAAGATATGGTATCAACAGAAAGCAGTGTATTTTTCAATACAAGATCTCATTATTGATTAAATTTATTTCGAGCAACATTTACAAAATAAGGCACAGCCTGAGCAGTAGCTGACCAGCTAATGTTCGTACCGTGCCCTACAGGGCTCCCAAGGACCTTGCAGTCAAAGACACCAACCTTGATATCATGCTCACAATTACAGGCAAAGCATGATTTAACCTTGCCTGCTTTATCTGCATCTGCCTTCTGCTCCACGTAGAGGTTCATAAATCTTCTGTGCACCAATACCAGCATTTTTGCAACCCTTATTCATGCATTTCAAAAGGATTGGCTTGGCTGGACTAACCTTAAAAAAAAAAAAAAAAAAAAAGAAAAGACAAAAAGATATCTCCTGATTCACATAAGCATCCTTTTTCTCTTGGCCCAGACAACAGGCTACCTCTCCAAGGATTCATCAAGATTGAAATGCAGACATCAACCTAAGTCTGCTGCCACAATTACCCTGACCAGAATAAACCAAACTTTTCTGAAACCCAAATTTTAGGAAAATAAAACCAGTTATTTTCCCCCAAGCTCTGACTGCTTGTGCCTTCTATTATTATAGATAAATCAATCTCAGCTATGCTGATTACACTCTCGTATTCAGCCATCCATCCTGACCCACAAGAAACATTCTGGCTCTTGGGAAATGGCAGACAAGAATTTAATACCATAATTCTTCCCAGTTTTTCTTACCCACATTGACAATGAGTAACTCAGTAGGCAAGGCTGATGCTACAAGAAGGATGCAATTTGAGATTAGGATGTCTACATTTAGGTGCTTATATGAGTGCCAGGTGTCTAAACTCCTATTATAGTCAACAGGGATCTCGTCAAAAAAAGTCAATGGGATATAAGAAGCAACTCAGGGAGCAGCCAGTCCGCAGTGACCTTACAGTGAGCTTCATCGCTCTCTAGACTCTACTGACTGTGTCCCATCGACTATAATGGGAGCTTAGATACTGCCTGACCAATTCCACCGCCTAAATGAAGATACCTAGCATCATTTGAGATGTCCTGGCACCTCCAAGACGTACTGCTGGTGCTGGCAGACACAACACGAGACCTGAAGGAAATTCACATCCCCGTAGTACAGCAGCTGAAAGGATACCTGGCACATCTCACACAGCACTAATGCAGAAAAATCCTGCCTTTCGGTTACATATGAATTTAAATTAGACGCCTAAATATTGCTGTTGTAATCCTTAAACTGAGTCCTGTCCTTCAAGGATCACCTTACACTGACTATCCAGATAGCGCGGAGAGAGAGTTTAAGTCTTTCTGAGGACTCAAGTCAACACCTCTGCATCATTTTGATGGTATTTTTTCACCTCTGCAGCAATACTGGCTATAAACTAAACAGAGCTTTTTTTTGCTTTTCTTTTTTGTTTTATTAAATGAAATTGGAAACCTTGGAAAATACATGAATTTTCATGCTTAGGAATGCTGTTACAGTGGTGCTTAGGAGTGCTGTTACAGCACACAAACGTGTAGCCAAAACATGAAGACTCTTTCACATTTACAAATCAGAAAGAAGGTGCCTTTCCAGTGATGCTCCAGTAGATCCTTCCCACTCATCAAAACAATCCATGTTTTGGCAAACACTGTCACTTGGTGCTGCCGACGAGATCACGCATAGTGGCTTTCAAACAACTCATGGGACAGTAGATACCTTGTCTACAACACAATGCAAACATACACCTTTGCTTTGATAACACCTACGTTTTAACATCCTATTTTAGTGTTTGGGTGCATCTGCGTGCTTCAACCTCTGCAAAGAACAGCTATTTCTCAGTAGGATACAGTCATCATTCATATGAATGGCGTTACAGTCTTAATTAAGTTGCAAAGTCTGGGAATAACAGTGGTAGGACCACATTGTAATTTGCTAGCTTTCTCCTAACTCTTTTCAATTTCTGTTTCCAAAGCATAGGAGTATATGTGACAGCTTCTATTGAATAAAATACTGATCTTTTTTTCTTCTGGATAATCTTCATAATTAAACCTAAACCTAACAAATAATTACAAGGAAGTAAGAGAGGAGTTTTCAAGAAAGAACAAGTCATCTGTTGTAAAGTCTCTACAAACTATAATTTTAAGTGCTGGAGGCCTCATTTTTATACAATCACTAAAATTTAAGCACCAGGAACCAGAGTTCTTCATTACTGGGTTCTTCAGTAAACTTTATGCTTTACACTGAAAAACCTTTAGAGGCAATTCTTCCATCAGCACACAAGAGATTTAGGTATGTTGCTTCTGCTGACATTACGGGAAGTTAGACATGGACATCCCTCCTGTGCTTAAAATAAAAACAGAATAATCTCCCTGACTTTCAGCTAGTCCGTATCAGCTGCCAATCAGAATTTCTCTGGCGCAAAATATATATTCTGTAAAATGTAACGAAGCTACAGCAGGAAAGTACCTGAGGAAGGCTAACCATTGGAGGTCACTTATAATATTTTGCTGTCAAAAATAGTTTTAACTGAGGTATTTTTATCATAATACCGTGATGGTGCACAGCATCGATTACTTTCCATTAAAGTCATAAAAAAGCACTGAAGTTTTCTACTGTTCTGCAAAGACAAGAAAAGGGGACAAAAAAGGAAAAAAAACCCAAACACTTGAATTACTGCCATAAATAGAGACTTTGAGGGTCCCTAAACAACTTCTTTCCTCCCTCCATCCTTGGCTAATACCTTCATCACCTCCATTATGATCATACATGGCTAGAAATTCTAGGTGCGGTTTCTGAGAGGCAGCTTGAAATACCTTTGTAAAAGCACAAGCTGCAGTGACCAAGAGCCATCACTACCTTTCCAGTGGCCCACGTGAAGATATCTGTGTTTCAATCTGAATCAGTCCGTCCATGTCCCTGAGTTGGATAAACCAGCAAGGCAATACATTTTTATGCTATAAATGCCCTTTACGGGCAATAATTCACACAGATTAACAAAAAGCCCAAGCAGAGTTCCCTTACTACTTAAAATAAGGGGAAATCAGCTCGTTTTATTCACTAGAAGTAAATTAACTTCTTTGTAACGTCGAATATTCAGTGCCCTCCCCTGCCATACAAAAAACAGTAGGAGCAGTATTGTAAGTATTTGTTAGATTTGGATTTTGATATGAAGATCATCCAGAAGAAAGCAAGAAAGCAAGGAAGGAAGCAAGAATGAACCCTAAATGAAGGAGTGAAAGACACGGGCAAGGTGCAGATATGCTCTGTAATACAGCTGCAGCCTGAGGGAATTTTAGCAAGATCAAGGTAACTTAAGTGACTGAAGTTGGAACAAATCAGAAAATATGGAGCTACAGAGCGTGCAGAGAGCAGGACCTGGGAAATTCAAGGGTAGTCCTGCCCTGCTGGAGAAGAGATCTATGACAATAAGGAGCAGTTAAACTTGGAGTAAGTGACTGAAAAACTTTGGTGGCCTCTCTGCTGGCAGATTAATTGTGCAACGGGTGGTCAGACAAGAGGACTGGAAGTGAGGCAACGCAGCGTGTCAAGGAAAATGTATTATACTGAGTGCTTTCATTGGGTCCCAGATATAATCCTGATTCACGTTAAGCAGCGTAAGAGAAGGCGCCATGACAATCAATGAGCTCACACGCGGAAATCAATGCTAAGCAGCAAGAATATAAAGTGAAGACTAGAATCCTTAGTTTGAGGGATGACCCTAAACCAATGAACAAATTTAAAGTGTAAGTTCTTTGATGTAGGAAGCAGTATTGTGCTCTCGGGCTGGAGAGCCTCTTGTTCAATTGAATCCCAATATGCAACTAGCATTCCTATGGACTGCCGCAACAGAGGTAACGCTGAAGAGAGTCCCTGCTGCTGGACCTTTTCTGGAATTGTTACTTATGAAAAACTATCTGATCCTCCGCTTAGGAGAACAGAGTTGAAGCAGTGGCAAAGGCTCTGTGTGAGGTCACTATCCAGCAAAATCTGACTTGAATAAAAAACTGCACTGAAAATCTACAAACACTGGGATGTTGGGATGCTGAGGGGAAGTCCAAGAAAAGTCAAAAGCCTAGAAGCATAAACTAATACATTTAAAAAAAAAAAAAAAAAAGCATATGGTGCATCTGCTGCCCTGAATAGCAGTAAATTACCAGCAGCACACATCTGTCTGCCATAATTTCAGCCTCTTCCTAGCATTCCAATTTTAGATGCCATCTGCAAACAAGCAAGTTAGCTGACCTCAAAACATTGATGTCCTGCCCCTTTTCAACTCGCCAGGAGAGCTGAGGGTAGTCCAGCACCCACCACCCTTGTCAGCCCCCAACATTCTCCCTGGGGCTCTCACTGAGAACAAGCCTTGACTTGGCTGCAGCATATTTCATTCTGCCTATGTGAAGGCACGACACCTAGAAGAGCTGTACATGCTCTCTTTTTAAATTACCCAAGGTTTTATAATTTTAACAACCTTCCTTTCAAGTCAGCTGAAACACTGACGTGCTCCCCTCTTCTCCTCCATGTGCTCTGTGACTGCAACACAACTCACCCCGTTGGGTACGCTTCCCTCCTAGGTCATCTTCTGGAGCAAGGTTTGCG
This sequence comes from Burhinus bistriatus, assembly GCA_013397275.1. Classification (NCBI taxonomy): domain Eukaryota; kingdom Metazoa; phylum Chordata; class Aves; order Charadriiformes; family Burhinidae; genus Burhinus; species Burhinus bistriatus. Next base: position 874,899 of record VYXH01008235.1, read on the forward strand.
TGTCACAGTATAGGGACGCTGCAACGTCCTATCTCTGTCCCTCCTACATCTTTTTTTCCTTTGTTCCAAAGGAGAGTATCTTTTTAATGACACTGAAGTTTGCTAAATTCTCAGATTTTAAGCCCAATAACAAGGCCAACAGTAAGATGGGAACCTGACTTAGTGGGTTACCAAGTTATTATCCTCCACCAAAGAGCTCACAGACCATGCAAAGGAAGTGCTCATCCTTATTTTTACCAACAGAAAAAACTAAAGCATGGCCAGAATATTTGCCCCAGTCTCAGCACGGTGCAACTACCGCTGACTGCCGTGAGTTCACCTTAGATTCCCAAGATCATGCTTACACTGGGAGGTTAAAAGCAGGTTAGAGAACGTTTTCTTGATGGCAGCAGTGTCTGGCCTTGATAATGAGCTGGGATCTATGATAAAATGACACTGTGAAAACATAAAGCCTAAACCGCTTGGCCAGTATCCCAGTGTAACTCAGGGCTCAATTGAGTAATCAGGACATTCCCCTTGATTGCTAGCACAAGTCTTTCGGCCAAACTTTATTTCTGGCAACACCATAAAACGCAATTCAGCCCTACCTATACTAGGTAAATATGTGGTAAATTCGTGCTAACTGATAATCAAACTATGTCACAAAAAAATAAAATAAAAAAAAAAAAAATCCCAGCATGTCAATCTGGTTATTTTGTTTTAAAACCAGCATAAAAATCCCCAGCATAACATAAAGATCATTAACATCAAACTCTATCCAGACTAGGCGTGGGAAAACTGCATGAAAATAAATAAAAGCACTAAATAAATAAATGACTGAATGAAAGCAAATTACTTTCCTATGTTTACTTAACAGTTCTAATATAGAAATAAGCCAAATGTGTTCTAGTGAACAAGAAATTGAGTCTGAAGTTAATCTCTTTTCTTTTTCTTTTCTTCTGTAGCTTAGAGGTCCTTTGTACTCTCACTGAAGTCACAGCCTCAAGCAATCCATACAGCATTCACAGCATGATATTATATCTATTTTATTGGGAAACACCATAATCAAAATGCTGAAATAAATCTTCTTCCTATTATTTGACTTAAACATTAAAGTATTGAAATGGCTAAGCTAATTCATTTTGATTATCAGCCCATTGGTCTTGGTAGTATAAATTAAGCCCCCAATTTTGACAGACCTTCTAGCTATCTAATGCCTGAAAACGTTATTTTTGTTAAAGCATGTATCATGCTAAGATTTTTTTTTTTTTTTTTTGAATGTCAGTGAACCAGTTCTGGTCAATACAAAGTTAATATAAAATGGTTTACTGTTAAATGACATTGGTGCTCACACATTTGCTCTGTCCTACACCAGTTAAAAAGCCATTGTGGATTCCAGTTATAGCGCTCAGAGCTCCGGCTGCATTTTTAAAGCACCAACTGTTAGTTAATTTTGTTAGCATAAACACCCAATAAAATTTTATGGTGTGTTCAGCTCTCATTAAAGATGAAAAACAGCAGCAGAGAGCAGCACCCACAAACAAACAGGGAGCAGGACGGCTCCGGCATCGCCGATCCCCAGAGCTCATTCAGATTCAGGGCTCAGGGCTCCTGCACCGGAGGGCACTGCAGAGGTATGGAGAATGAAAACCCACCCACTGGAAACCCCTCAAGCTCTGCACAGCTCTACCATAACGCTTCTGGCAAATATTTACTGAGGGGAGAACCATCCTTCTTCAGCTCCTTTCTCATGCACTCCCTAAAACCTTAAAATAACAGCTTCTAGGCAAAGTATAACCTTGCTGGTCCATACCCGCACAACAGTACAAACCCCTTGATTCCTTTCGCTCCCCATCACCCAAAATACCCTAGATGCTCCATCAACACCAGGACTAGAGGAGCCTGCTCTTCCCCATGTTGCATCTCACGGACGGATTCCCTCCAGTCGGGGCAAGCGTGATCCCTGCCAGGAGGTTTTTGATCAGTCAGGGCATTTATGAAGTCAGCCTGGCCATCTCCCTTTGTCTTCCCATCCTTCAAAGGGGCGTTTGAGCCTTCCACTGTGTCCTGGTTTGAGGTTTGAAATGTCTAGTCTTGAACCTGCCATCATCCTCCTTGCAAAATTTCCTTTTAATGGGAACTTCACAGGACAGTTGACACTCCAACAGTCCCAGGAAGCACTCAAGGGAACATGGCTGGAATTAACTGACAAAAACCATCAGGTTTACCAGTAGAATTATAGAGAAAGCATATTTCACTGTCTGAAATAATACAAGACTTGGTCAAGAACTTCCCACAGCCATTACTCCTAAAATCCTTAAGGCTGGGTTGCTTAAGGCCTTAGAAATTTCTAAAATCTTCTTTCCATTTACATCAACAGAAGCAAAACGTCTCTCACTAATTCAGCACCTGTACCAGATAATGTCAACTGAAAACTTACAGTTTACAAGAAAGACAGAGAATGTGATAAAAAAACCAGTTTCAGACACCTCCCCTGAAGTTCCCTAGCATTTTTCCTTGATTTGGAGTTCGCTGTTCCTAGTTTTGGCAGGTTTTGCCTCTGCTGCTTTGTGAAAGATCCCCCACAAAGGGTAGAGAAGCTAGAGGATCTATAAAAACTGGTATAGGTGAAAGAGTTAAATCACCACTACACAGTTCCACTCCACATGCAAAACAAAACCTTGCTCCACAAGGAGCCAAACACCTGGCTTCCTAATGGACAGAGGACCAGAGTCTACAGCTTTCTCCCCCTTCCTTGCCCACAGCTTTTTCCTGCTGACACCCACACTGGGCAAGGGATAACATGCTTCATAGAGAGGGATATGCTGGTGGGATGTCAGGAGGACATGCCAATGAGCCAGTTGGCTCTTAAATGGCCGATGGCTTGTATTGCCTTTGTTTTCCATGGCAGAGAAGCTCAACTTCTATCTATCATCTCTACCTGGCCTGCAATTTTCACAGAATTTGAGATCATTACTATTCTGTTAAGCTTGGTAGGTTTGGTGGTTTACACTCAGCACCTTACTTCACTGCCTGTAAAACTAGAGTAATTCTCCCCTTCTCCCAGTTTTTTGCCTCTTATTGTCAACTTAAGCCATAAACACTCTGAAGGCAAAGCCATTTCTGTCTCTACGGGGTTACAACATCCAGCAGGACTGGGCCTTGATCTTGGCTGGGGCTCTCATGCGATGCTGTATTAAACCACTCAGAAAGGTTAATGTTTTGAGATGGAAGTGTAATTTCTAAGCGACTGCCCTCTGAGCTAGGCTGGATTTTGAAGATAGCTCACTGATCATGTTTTAAAGCCCTGGCAGCTACATGAAGTCCTACTTTAATACTTATTAGGTGTGGAAGTCAACCTTGCATTCCCACTAGAGTATTAAAATTGGACAACTCAAAAATATACTGCTTAGCTGTGCCCATACATGGTAACTTACCACACACAGTAAAATGCAATGTGCAAGTAAAACGGAACTCGTTTCCGCCTCAGCAACAATACAGAGGAGCTACTATAGCTTCCTTCTCTTCATTTTCTGCATCCAGGAGTGCTAGAAATGCTGCAGCTCTGTTGCTTCCATAACTTTAGCAGTATTGAATCTCTCTGCAATTAAACCAACGTAAATAAGTAGTAATTCAACTGAAATCGGTGGAATTCACATGAGGGGCATAGTTCATGTAAAAGAGAAGAAAATTAGATTCACCGGGTATAGATGTAACAGTCTCTTATTAATCATTTAAAGAATGAGTGACTGTAAAAACCAAATTCTCTCATATCCTGTTAAAAGGACATTATTGACCTGTTGACCATGGCTGTATGAACACTGCCCTGCTCCTTTAGATCAAGGCAACTCCTTGCAAAGATTCAGTTCGGCAGGAACACCCCACATCAGCAATTTGCTTTTCTTATAGGTTAATTTTGTTCTTTTCAAAACAACGGGAAAGCAACCAAGGGTACAATCAAAACTGTATTTCCACTTCAGCTTAATTGACTGTACTTTACTTTAACAGAGACTTTAAATTTCTTCATTGAGTTGTTTTCACACCCACTTTCTTACATATCAATATTGCTAATTAGTACAATTGTCTCTCCTTTAAAACAAACAAAAAAAAAAATCATCTGTCCAAATGATTTGCTGTTATCCTTGAGCATTCACTATTGCTGATTAAAAATCAGGTGACAGTTACTCGGGCAGATGTCCCAACCTCAAGACTTTGATTCAACAAGCTTTTCTTAATGCTTTTCGTACCTAAAGCTGAGAGAGGAAGGGTGGTTGCTTCGTATCTGCTATAGCCCAAACTGTGTCCTGTAAGCCACATCTAGGAAATCCATGATTGAAACACGCACCATTTGCTCAGTTTTAGCTCAGTGCTGTTTAATTTTACCATACAGCTTGAATGACTCTCATCACTCCTGTTGAAACAGGAAAACACTTATCTGCTACCCACGCATCAGGACCAGATTCAGGATGAGGTTAAAGCCTAGATCCAAAAAAAAAGATTTAAATGTCTAATACAACATCGGTGCAATTTAGGTAGCAAAAAGCCCGCATTACCCTCAAAACACACATAAGCTGTTTGGGTACTCATCAGTGATGCGCTACTGGGGCCGTAGGTTGGGTATGAGCGTATGCCAAAGGAGCTGTACCTACATCGCACAGCACAACGGGGCTCCGAAGACCTGACCCAGAAGATACACACTGACAAAACAGCTACGACAGCTGTAGTCATTCAAAAACACGGTCAGAGAGAAGTCAAAAGAGACGGAATCAGCAGCAGTGTTGTGCCAACCAGAACGCACTAACGTACAGCTGAGGCTGCTGTACAAAGCTGGGGGCTTAAACCTTACCCTCCAGATTGTGCATGTCAGCCAATGGTTTGGCTAAACGTGTTTTCCTATAAAATAAAGAAACCGTGTGTCCTCCTCCCCCCCAGGAGACACGGTGGCTTTCCATCTTCCCCACGCTGAAGAACGGCCCTGTGTTCTGCACTGGCTCCTCTCCAAGAGGAGAGACGGGAGGGCTCCTGCTGTGGAGCAGCCTGGCTCCTGCTGGTTACGACAGTCCCCTGAAGGATGGGAGCTGGTGGGTCTCTGAATCCTTATCAACACTTAGAAGGGCACCAGATCCACAAATCCTGCTCCACAGGATACCTCCTTGCTCATCATACCCAGGTGGAGGACCCCAAATAGAGTTGTTTCTAAAGAAAGTACTGACGCCCGATGTTTTCTGTAGATTTTCCTATCTCAAGACAGATGAAACTGGGAACCCCAACATGAAACAAAGTGCCTTCTCACGGCATCTTCCTCAGTACTAATCTAAGAAAATAAGTGAAATTTAAGACACGATTTCTTTGCCTTGCATTGGCTGGCGTGAGGCTCTGAACTGCTGAATAAAAGCCAAAAGCCAGGAGCTGCAACATGCGGTGTTGAAATGCTGGAGTCCCCATATGGAGTTAGCCCTCATTAATTCCTGCAAGAAATCTATTGAAATGTGTCAGCTGGGAACTGGACCCCAAATTCTTACGCCAGGATCTGAATAACTTTCCAATAATGTGCATTTTCTTAATCGGAGTCGAAGTCTGCTCCCAGCCCACACAAGAGAGGTGGCTGGTTTTGCACAGACTCTCGGTGGCTCTCGGGCTCACCACCCCAACACGTCAGAAATGTTCCTACGATTAAGCTTTTCATTACTGCATTGGGGTGAATCCTCTTGCTTTCCTCCCACAAATTGTCTTAGGAAAGGCAATGGTATTAGTCACAGGCAGGAAAAAAGAGCATCAGAAGCTGTATGTACACAAACTATTTCTCAAAAATAGTTCTCTCTAGCCAATAAATCACAGCCTTTCAATAGCACTCACAAGTGGCTTAGAGCTAGATCTTGGTTAAAAACAGCTAAAAAGCATTAGATAGAAATGTCAAAAAAATATACATGTTTTAGTGGGCATGCGTTACTAGAGTTTGGAATTGCAATCAAGCTATCTACTTAAGGGCTTTAATTTTATCCCTCCTTTAAAATGTTACCTCCCTTGCTCATCACAACTGTGCAAAGCTGTAAATCGTGCAAAGGAAATCTGAAGTCACAATGTGCCAACATATTTTTTTTGGGGAAAAAAGCCCTAACATCAAGTTGTTTCATGAGCAGTGGAAACAACAGTGTTTGATTTATGATGGATTTTTGCCCTGCACTATTTGCTCAGCCCACACCTTCTTGCAAGTACCCCAACCCTTGCCCATGGCTGCCTCTTTTCCACCATAAACTTCCAGTTCTTCTGGAAGTTCCTTCCATACTCCTTCCTTTCTCCCGTTCCCTCCCAGTCTTTACACCGCCTATGATGTAGCTACAGCCATGCGCTGACTGGGTTGCTGGGATAGGGCGAGTAAAGGAGGTATGGCCAGGTTTCTCCTTGCTTCTTCCTCCACTCGGGTATTAAATATTCCTTTTCCTCTATTAAGCAATTGATTTCCATGACACTTGTAGAAAATTGACATTTGCAACACTTCTCCTGTTCTGTCAATTTTGCTTAAAATTGGCTAATGAGTTCAGAAGTTAGGAGATTAGGAAAGTCAGTTTGTGGTTTTGGTTAGAGTTTTGTTTGTTTTTCAGGGGGAAAAACAAAAAGATATTAAACACCTCACAAACATTTATGTGCTTTAGAAGTTAGCATCACCAAAAGCTTTGCTGTTCTGCCTCTTGACTACTCCATCACGGACCTCTTACAGATCAGTTATTTGTTTTTTCAGCCCTATTTGCTACACTCTCATTTCTGAACTCTGCAAGGTTTCCTTGCAACTGAATCAGTCATGCATGGAGCTTTCTGTGTTTTAATTAAAAACCTGAAACCATCAATCATGTCAATCTTCTGACTTGAAAAAATATATTTATTTCCAATGGAAAAAATATCCACATCCTACAGCATTTGAAAATAAGATGAAGATGCCTTCAAGACAAATACAAATGTATCAATTATCATGTGCTAAGAATATACGCATTTGAGCCCTATCTCTTACTTCTGCATTAAAGTGTTAGGTCAGCAGCTTGGTACAATAAATTATTACTGATATGCAATAACCTTAGCTGTTCAACCCAAAACTCCAAGAAAACCAGAAAGGGCAAAGAAAGGAGGCCCAACATTTAAATTACAGGCAAGATCCATGGAGGACCTTTAATTTAAGGCCCTCGAATTATGCAAAGAGCTTATGCATGGGTTTAACTTCAAATATATGATTAGTCATGGAGCTAAGTAAATAATTTCAGCAGACTCATCTAATCTGTTTGTGTACTTCCACAGCCCTCATCATGTCGCAGCTTTTAAGACTCGCATAGCCTCACGATTAGTGGGCTTAATCCTAAAGAGATCATATGAGAAAAGGAGGAAAAACTGTATTCAACTTCACGGAAGGAGAGGTATGAGGTAAATCTGTGTGCCTAAGAGTTTGTAGGATCAGGTCTGCACTGACTAGACATGAAGTACCCAACCAGGTGAGCAGCAGCACCAGCATTTCAAACACCACCACGACATCAAGTCTAGAGGACTGAACGCGGGGCTAGTATTAAGAGATAAAAGAGAAGTTAACAGAGCACTATTTCTGGTGAAAGGTAAATTTTGCATTTCTTTAAGGTGCATCCCATTCGCTAACAGGGAATCATGTCTCTTTCCAAAACACTAGCCTCAACAAGGCATTTGAAATCTTTTTTTTTGGGGGGGGGATCCACCATAAAACAGAAATACAAACACTGAAAAACACTTCAAAGAGTTGCGGAAGGAGCATCAAGAGAATTGTCTACAAGAGGGCGCATACATCTACCCGACTCTAGTTTATATTGCAGCGTACCAGTGTTGTGCAGGCAAATGCAAGGGACGTGTTCATTACTACTAAAAAGCGGTTAAAGCAAATTTGATCTGGATCAGGTGCGAGCACCCGATTACACTTCTGTTGAATTCAGCAGAGCACACAGTAAAGTGTTTTATCCCAGTTATTTTTTTTTTGGGGGGGGTTAATGCTGGCTATGCAAACGCACCGTGGCAAGAAGCAGGAGCAGCAGACACAGGGATACCTGATCCCACCTTACGCACCAGCGCAAATCTTTACTTTGGAACCATTTTAACCCGTTGGAAGCAGGAGCGCGAGCTCGCACCGTTCCAGCACTTGGGGCTGCGAGGCCGCAGCATCCTCGGTTCCTAAAAACCCGGTTCCACACCTCCCCGAACCGCAGCCCAAACGTGTGAACCGGCGGCACCGCACCCGCGGAGGGGTGCGGGAGTGACACCCGCCTGCCCCGAGCCACCGCGGCAAGGAGGAGGCTCCACAACCAGGTGGTCGCGGGGAGCCAGGGCGAGGGAGGGATGCTGAACTTCGCCAAGTGATGGGCTGGCGGCGAGCGCAGGGGGCTACTGCCCGGGGCGGGGCGGGGGGGATGCTCTCAGCTACAGGTTTAGGGACCGGGAGCAGCGGAAGGGGGAGCCGGGCTGCGCGCCCCGCGGAGCCCCGCGGCCGGTCTTACCTTGGGCCCCTTGCCGCTGGAGCAGCGGACATTGTTGGTCACCCCGGCCGTCTGGTTCATGCTGGGGCCGGCGGGCAGGAAAGTTGGGCTCACGGGCGCGGTGCCCCGCGCAGCCTCGGCTGCGCACCCGCGGAGCGGAGGGGAAGGAAGGAGCGGGCGGGTTGTCCCCGCACCGGGACTTTGCCCCCGTCCGCCGGGGTCTGCGCGTT
>VYXH01008235.1:883847-977026 GCA_013397275.1 Burhinus bistriatus
TCCGCGCCGCTCCGCGGGACGCGCAGTCCCACGCCGCGGCGGCCCCGGAGCCCGGCCCGGCCTCGCCCCCTGCTCCCCCGCCGCAGCCAGCCCGGCTCTGCCCGGGGAGCTCTCACTTCGTCGGTATTATTTTGTTTTAACCTCCCCCGGTGCGGGCAGTGGGGAATCGCCTTAAAAACTCTCCAGGTTTCCACCAGGGTTGGTTTTTCACCCGCTGGTGCTCGGGGCAGTTAGTCCAGCTGTTCCCAGGGGTTGTGGTTTGATTGACAGATGTTTACTTACTGCCGAACTGCAGGATTCGGGTCTTACTCTTTTTTTTTGCAGAATTCCTCTTCCAGGTGTGCTGGAGTTCAGGGCTTTTGTTTTGGTGAAATAAGGGCTGCACAACCGACTCTGCTGGTAAAAATTTGGTGTTTATGTAAACAAACAAACAAACAAACAAGTGCATGTCATGAGTCATTATCCAAATATTTTCTCCTATCCTAGTGCCACCCCTCCACTTCAGCCCATGAGGCCAGACGCTGCCTCCTCCAGCTTGCAACAGAAACTTGGTGAAATTCAGTTCTCAGAGTAGCAAAAAAAAACAAAAAAACCCCCACCTTGTGTCTGAACAAGAAGATCTGGATAGCTAAGGCTAAAAGCATCCACGCTTCATTTTATCAAATCGTTGGGTTTTTTTCTTAGGGATTAAGCTATCAGAATAGATTGTTTCAGGTATTTTTGTTATGTTTCTACTGCACACTTTAAATAAATAAAATGCTTTCAGGATGATGCTCTTCTTTCAGTTAAGCGAGGCCATACAGCACTGCCTCTAGAAGAAGAGAAATGCTCTGGTTGCCCATCATGCACCAGATCCAACGCTGCTTTGGAGAATCCCAGCTCCTTCGCTTCTGAAGGGTACATATCCCATCACGTGCTTAACTGGCTGTATCTTCCAGCTCTGTGGCTAAAGTGGATGTAGAGAGACCACCATCGAGGCAGATAGCAGAAGAAAGCGCAGTTAAAAGGTAAACTCTGTTAGAGCCACTGGCCTTCCAGCTCTGAGGGAGGAGGGAGGTCCCAAATCCACAGTGCATTGTCCAAATTCCCTCCCTGTCACCAGGACACATGGGTTTTGAGAGAAGAGCAGACACATAATAACTGGTTTCATAAGAGAAACAGGTTTCCCTAGGACGAAACCGTCTTTTCAGGGTCAATCCTTCCTCTTCTATTGTAATGACCACACTCTGCTCCTTAATCTTGCAGTGTCTGCCCCCCTTGCTCTACTAAAACAAGGTGTTTAGCTCAGAAGTGCTGCCAGTAAGTGTCGTCCCCGTTCCCCCCCCTTAGGGGGCACTTACTCAGCCAACCTGGCTGAGCTATGGGCCCCAAATACCACGTTATTATTATTCCCTGCTACACCTCTCTGATGGCTTTTACTTTTTTGTACTGATTAAGATTTGAAGTTTACTGCTCCAACTGCTCTCTTCAGCCGTTTGGTTTTCGTATCTGCCCAAGAAAAATGGCTGCTAATAAATCCAATTAAGACTTTGAGTTGGGTATTCGGCGGGCCCTGGCTACATTATATTATCTCAGTATGGCTTGTTACACTGAGCCACTCAGAAGTCCCTGGAATTATTTGCAGTTGTACAAACACACAGAACAATTATCCAAAAAAGAGATAGGCAAGCAAAAACTGCCCAAAGAGATTTGAAATCCATGGCAAATCCTTCTGGCCACTACATGGAGCAGGTGAAGAATCTGTACTCTTGTCCCACCGCTTAAGGCAAATTCTTCAGGAAAAAAAGAGTAAAATTTATCCCTGCCTACACATTCTTCCTTGCACAACAAGCTCTTCACATTGCACGGACTGATCATGGGAGCGTTGCCCCGTCCTGGTTTATCACAGTTTTGTCCTGAAGCAAAGCGGGATATGAAAGACACCACTCCACTACCCTTTCCAAGGAGCAAACTCCTCTTCATTCCGCAGCCAGTCTATTACAGGCAGGGACCCTGTTGTCACCGTAGGGCACATTTTGTCTTTGGTGAGAAAGAGCCAGGGAAAGTTTCCTGCTTCATCTCATTTTTCCACTTAATGCCTGTCCCCCTCATGGGAATCTCCATCCTCCCCTAAAACCAAGACAAACCTTATGGCATTGGGCCTGCCTTCTATATACAAAGGGCAGCTTCCAACTGGGATGGTGGGGAGAGTTCACGGGAGAAGGCTTTTGCTTTCAAAAATATGAGTAAGCATGTTGATGTTCGCTAACCCGTGAAAGGAGACTTCTGAATGCACAGTGGAAGTGCAGCCTTGGAAATTTGGGAGCAACTGATTCAATTCCAAACTCTGCCCAGGCCTTTCTTCGTGATCCTAGGGAAAAAACCACCACCATCCTCCTTTGCCCTTCAGTGCCCCTCCTGCACTGAGGAAGATCCCACCTCTGCCCACCTGCTTATAACTTCCATAAAGCAGGACATACCCATGCAGCCCTAGAGAGTCCAGCGCAATTTAGCCCTTATTTCAGTGAGGGCCCCTAAATACTGCAGAAAAAGAAGTGTGCAATCATTACAGACTGTTGTTCTTTGAACTGAAGCGTTTTGTATTTCTCGACAAGAGCAGACAGTGCCACAGACAGCACAAAGTTTTCAAGTGCCTGTGAGAAAAGTAAGTGATTTATAGATTAGTATTCGTAGACTGTTCAATGAAGTGTGAAGGAACAACAATATACTGTCATATAAGCTGTAGCATATAAACATCCCTTGGCATTTTACACTTTGAAAAGGATTATACAAAAGCTCAGCTGAGAACAGTATTAAAAAGGAATCTCAGTCATACTTTTTGGGAACGTTTAGTAAGAGAGCTAATCTGTCTTTGGAGCTGAGCTAAAGCTATGCAAAATGGATGCAAGGAAATTCGTGCAATCATGACATAAGATATAAAAACAAAACAAAATTTTAAAGCCAAAATTATGTCATAAAATTTAATAACGTGTGGAGTGCCTTTTTGAGTTCTTCAAATTCATACTTCACAGATGAACTCTGTCAAATTGAGAGAAAATCAAAATCAAGAGCTTTACATATTTATCCTGACTCCAGAAGTTGAGACTTTTGGAGAAACATCCAGTGTCACGGACTCAAAGATAAAACAGCAGGACTGCCGACAAAGTTAAATTCAGCTAGTTGCAAGTTCCAGCTCAGACTTAGACAAGGACCTTTGACACATCTCCCCATGTTTGTCAGTTCTTCCCGGGAGCCTGTTTTGATCTAAATTTGAGCTGTCTGGACCATGATATCACTGCTCCATGAACTCCAGGGGTTTTCAGGTTTTCACAACAATATGGTGAAGACCCAACACTTCTGATTTCCTTCACTGATATTTTCAGTAGAAAGCTGACCGACATAGTCTAACGCTTTACCACTCTGCAATTTTTGACGTCACTTGTGACTTAACCAGAAAGGTACATCCGTTTTGTACAGGTCAAAAGCCACAGTGCGGGGTCACAGAAAGTCTAATGGGAACTTGCACTTGTACAAAGGTCGAAGTACTGCAGAAATGATCAAGGTTGACCAAGGTTCACCTTGCTCTCCACCTTGGAAGAGAAATGTGATTAAAAGCCTGGTTTAAGGAAAATACTTAGAAAGATGAGGAGTCAACATGTGGAGAAATTGAGAGCAGAGGAGACGAGGAGGATGCGAAAATTGAGACCACGGAGTGCTAAAGAAACACAGATCTAAAAATCAATGCAGTGATGGATCAGGAACGAATGCAAAAAGCACAGCACGGGAAGGCTATAATTAGATGATTTAGTCATAGCCAGGAGCCTGACTGAGCTTTTTGAATCCGCTCAAGTGGACACAGTTAATGCAGAGCTTGGCTTGATCATTACAGTTCTTCTCATGACAGCAACACAGAGGAGGTTCACAGAATCTTTTAGTCTCTATTAGGACAATATAGGTAAAAACCTACTACTACACACAGGGGTCTCTCACGCTGTGGAGAAATGATACCTGCAGACAAGGCTGAGCATCTCCTCTGGCAGCTGTGCTTCTGGGACCACTGGTGTGGACTCAGCAAAATGCTGGAAAGCAGGAATAACCCCAGCAGCACTTGGACCTGTTCTGCCCACACTGTGTTCGGTGGCTCTGCAGTGAAATTGCAAAAAGCCGGTTGCCACTCTCACTTTCCTTTTATTACTACCAGCGGTGGAGGTTAATCACAGCTAATGTAATGATGGGGAAAATGCCAGTATAGAGTAACGCTGATGTGAACACTAAGCCTCCCCAGAACAAAGCTCTCTATGTGGACTTCCAGGCTTTGTGAAAAGTCAGGGAAAAAGAGGTGTTCTGAGTCCCCCAAAACCTTGATCATGAAGAGGAATCTTTGCTCAGCAGACTCCATCAGGAGGACATACCCATGCTGACGGAAATTTAGGGTGAGCACCCAAGCCGATGCTGCCAGTACAGAGCCCAGCTTGGTCCGATACCCTTCCCCCAAGAAGGACGAATTTCAGTACTGAAGCCGGTGCGTTCAGTGCCAGCTCACAGCATCTCTGCAGTCCGCTGCAGGCTGCAGCGCTGACCAGTGGCAAAACCATGCCTGAAAGGAGCTGACCTGGTCAGAATCTAAGTGTGCGAGAACCAAAAAATTCCACGCTTTTCCAGTATCAGTGTCCTCCTCGTGTATCATAGCAGCTCTGAGCTTGACCAAGCCCATCCTGTCTCCTCAGTTGCATTTTCCAGCTCTTCTTTCACCTTGTTCCCCCAAGATGTGATGGGAAAAGGGAGCTTGAAAAGCAAGCAACAACTAATTCCACAGGTGCTGGACCCCTCTGTTTGCCCACTCCCCTGCCTTTCCCTGCCTGCTTATCTCATCCCACTCTCATAATTCAGGGGGAAGGGGTAGCTCAAACACTTGGGCACAAGCGCGGGATCTAGGATCCAAGCTTTGCTTTTGGCTCAGCTGCCGATCCACTGAGCGCTTTCAGCTCCTTGGATCATCCACCTTTTCTTCCAGCTGCAGGTCAGCCGAGCAGCTGCTCTAAGACCCTTGGAGCACAGGCGACGTGCCAGATTGGTAAAGGACTTTAGTGGAAGTGAAACACCCAAGTTAGCTAGAAAACAGCCAACCTCACTTTTGTACTTTGTAGGCCCCACAGGCTCCTAAATTCACTGGGCACCAGAGCTGCCCAGAAAGCCCCAGCTGAGGCACTCAACCTGCATCCCTTGAAAGCTATGAACTTGCCCGGCAGAGAAATCAGGGTTTCTAAGGCTAGAAAGCACATGTCCAAGGTGAACATCATCTACAGTCTGGTGATAAGGGTTTTTTCTTAGTATTTCTGGAGTTTGTGCCTGCTTCTGGAACTGCATTTTATTTTATGGTACACAGCTGCTGGGTAAGCAGTCCTGTGGCCAGATGCATGAACACTCCCAGGTGAATGCCCTATTAGGAATGTTTTAAGCATGGCATTATTAAGTAATAATTTACTCATCCCATTTAGTCTACGAGGTCTCCTTATCGAGGAATGTTATTCATCAGTACCACTCTAGCTCTTGCTCTAATTTATTTATACTTAATGGCCTTTCAAAGACATCTCTCCACATTACTTTCAGGCACAAGAATATATATGGGATATTAAATCACATCATGATATATGACATGTTACAAAAATATTGCATAATTATACAGATTATAAACATAAGAAAAATCATCCAATAAACTCTGCCATCAAATGTTCTTGAGGCTAGATTAAGGCTACATGAGGCCGTTTAATTTAATAAATCAATGAGAAGTAATTTTATTCAAATCTCACCTTTGCAGAAGAAGCAAGTTGTTTGAAGCAGATAAAAGATTGGTGTATCTGTATTGAAAATGAAGGGTATCTATCGAAATAAAGTTCTAACGCTGCCTTCATACAGGTGAGAGGGATTTCCGCAGTGATGCCATAATCCTGCTGACCACAAGATGGTGCAGCATTTTGGCCATGCACGAGTGGGTAACAAGTTCAAAGAACATTGCTGACCCTTGCACTGGTCACCACTTAGGTGTTTTGAAACTTCAGGTCACTTTTGATAGCTGTCAAACAGTATACAAAATCCATACAAATGAAAAAAAAAAAAAAAGAAAAGCTTTGCTAGATACTTCTTTAGAGAAACTTTCTCCTTAGAGCAAACTGAAGGGAGATTTTTTGCTTACAAAGGAAGATTTTTGAAAGAGAAAAAAAAATAGAAAAACAAACCAAGCTTTCCAGAAAAAAATAGTTTTCATTAAAAGTTCAAGATCCATAATATGTTGGAAAAAAACCAGAAGTATTTGGAAAGATTGTTGCAGTGTTGCTCATAGGAACAGTAATTCAAGTCCATTTCCCTGGACGTCTCAGTTGCTTTTCATCTGTCATGTTGTGAAACAGTTGTCTTCTGGAGAAGAAGCAGGAAACCCAGCATGGAGTCTAAGAGTCCCTCTGTGGATCCTGAACATCAGAGAAGGATAAGGAGACTTGGATTCACCAAATTAGAATTTATATAATAAAAAATAATTATATTAACGATATAATTTTATATGTATATAGTATACATAATATTTTTTTCAAATCAGAACATTAAAACTTTCCAGCAAAAAAATGTTGAAGTCTTACCCCATCCCCTTAATTTTTTTTTTTCTTTGAGGTGAGGAAATCTGCCCTGCCCCTATTGAGTTGAAAACACAGTATTTTTCATTGGTCAGTTTTGATGGAAAATCCCCAAGCAGCCTTAGTTTTCATTTTTGTTCTGTGTGAACTACTTTTTAGCATGAAGGATGTGCAACACAGACACACAATATCCCCGAGGCAACTAGAGCATTTGCTTAGATGGAAAAGGAATAGCAAAAAGATGTTTTAAGCCAAGATTCTTGAAACTGGATGAGTTATTCTGAATGCTTCAGTTATTGGACAACCAGCCTGAAAGACCTTCCTCATTTTCACAAAGTGCTGAGCTGTGAGCTTTCTCTCCCTAAAATCAGGTGCTTTTAAAAAGACTTGCATTAGGCTCCTGAAGAAATCAAATAGTAGCTTCTGAATTCTGAATTGCATTTTTAACTGCTTATTTGGTCAACGTGCAGTGGAAATGGAAATAGAGGATGAGCAACATATGACCCACCAGCTTACAGCAGTTACCTCCAGTTTGCAGTACCACAGTCCCCCAGCAGGCAGTCGATCCCCTACGCCTCTGTCTGGGCAGTCCCTTCTGGTTTGAAGGGACTTTACCCTTCCTTTTCCCTCCTGTTCTTGAATTGGAAGAGAAAGTCCGAAAATAAAACAATTCAAAAATTTGCTGTAAAATACTCCCTTTTGACTGCTTCAGTGCGATATTGCCACATGTACGTTTGCCCATTTGTTAGTCAATGACAAAACCCCTTTAACTCCGTGTAAAAACTGTCTGTGAATATTCTGTTATCTTCCAAGACCCGCTGTTCAAACCTCCAACTTCTACAAGCCAAAAAAAAAAAAAAAGCAATTTGAAGTTGAAATATTTTACACTCCAGTATTTGAAAACCAGTCAGGTGTACAGAAGCACAAATAAGCTGGTGATGCTGACATTAGCCGGTAAGACTTGCACAGAAGCATTTAATCTGTATTCCCTTTTTGTGGTATCTCTCTTTAGTGATGGAGGGTTGATCAGGTCAGTTTGGTATAGCTGTGACCCATGTGAGGCGAGCTGGGGTGGAATATCCATTACGCCTTGTTTCAACACTGTGAAACAACCCAACTCAGTGGACTGAGCCTTGGGCTGGGACCCCGGGGTCAGAGCCCTGTTCCCATCACGGCCAACACAAACTCTGAAGAAGTCAAAGAGCCTAAGAGCGTATTTCTAGAGAACACTGAGGCAGGCACGTGAAGCTACACAGCACTGAAATTATTGAACTGTCACATAGTATTTGGAGCGATTGCCCAGGAATCCACTCTGTCTTCTATCTACCATTTCTTAAGCTCTGGAGCCCCCAACATAAGAAGGACATGGACCTGTTGGAGCGGGTCCAGAGGAGGGCCACAAAGATGATCAGAGGGTTAGAGCACCTCTGCTGTAAGGACAGGCTGAGAAAGTTGGGGTTGTTCAGCCTGGAGAAGAGAAGGCTCCGGGGAGACCTTATAGCCCTTTCCAGTACTTAAAGGGGGCCTGCAAGAAATCTGGAGAGGAACTTTTTACAAGGGTGTGTAGTGATAGGACAAGGAGGAATGGCTCCAAACTGGAAGAAGGTACATTTAGATTAGATCTCAGGAAGAAATTTTTCACTCTGAGGGTGGTGAGGCACTGGAACAGGTTACCCAGGGAAGTTGTGGAGGCCCCATCCCTGGAAGTGTTCAAGGCCAGGCTGGACAAGGCTTTGAGCAGCCAGTTCTAGTGGGAGGTGTCCCTGCCCATGGCAGGGGGGTTGGACCTAGATGGTCTTTAAGGTCCCTTCCAACCTAATCCATTCTATGATTCTGTGATTTTACCTTGCACTTTCAGTGTAAATATCATTAGCTTGGATGTAATTTACCTTATAATTATCACAAGAGATGTTGTTGAATACACACACACAATCTGTAAAGCAGCAACAAGAAAGGGTATTGCTGACCACTGAGATTTAGGAAAAAAACGACAACAAAAACCCAAACACAGGAAGAACTCAAAGACAGAGATTCATGTTGGCAACCATAACCGAAATACTACAGACTTCCCTAACACCAATGTTCTGCTTTGCAAAACAAGACCATCTGCTGATAGATAGTGATGACTGCTGCAGCCTGATGGACAGAAAAATCAGGAGTAAATGAGGTGCATTAATTTTGTACAGAAAGATAAAGCTTGATCTAGTCTTCCTTCCCCCTTCAGCAGCAGTGCACCAGAGGGCAGGATTTAGCAGGATACACAGTTCGGGGCAAGTTTTGTTTATCTCCTGCCCAGGAAGGAAGCAGCCAGAAGAGCAGGATGGGTGGCTTTGCTGCGCAAGAAGATGGGATCGGGGAGCCTCTAACATAGGACTGCAGCTCCTGCTCTGTATTGCAGCACCAAATTTGACCTCAATGGTAGGGCCTGAAAAGCAGCTGGAGATAAGCCAAATGTCACACCAGCTAGTATCTTTTTGTGCTATATGGTTCATTTCTCACAAGACTCTGCAGCTCCAGAGTTTCAGGGCTGGCCTCAGAAGAGTTCAAGCACAGCTTGTGGTAGCAAGATTTAGCTGTTCATCCACTGAACAAAACATCCTTGTGTATCTTATGGTCCATATTTTCCTACCGAAGCTTGATTTTAGCTGTGTATTAGTTATGGTCTGAACTTAGGTTGAATGTGGCTCTGAGCACATTCTCCTTCATCTCATCCTCAGACCCTGTCCTTCAGACTCACCTAGCCTATCTACCTGGGTCCCTCCCTTCCTCTGCTCTTCAGCTGCGGTCCCCATCTCACCCCAGTGCTTCTGACCTGTGGGCAGAAAGTTACAACAGGACGTTCAACCCAACCAACTTCAGGGAAGGGCCTGGTGGCTGGGTCAGGTCTACGGTCCCCAAAAAACTTGAGGCTACAGTCAGCCCTCAGATTGTATGTGCCTTAGGTCAACCCTTCCATCAACACAATAAGGTGGCATCTTCAGGCACCCCCAATTAACTCCAAGTTAATAATGTCTATAAAGCCTGCTGCCAAGGGCTATCAGGCATCTACAAAAACTATTATAGCTGAAAGTACCCTTATAGTGTAAAACCTGAAAATACACATTATATTCTATTTAAAAGGGCCTTTCAGCCTCTATGTCTGTTATGGTTTAGCTAGGGTTTGTTTTTTGTTTGTTTGTTTTGGGTTTGGTGTTTCGTTTTGTTTTAATGCAGGCTGTATTATCTCTCCAGGGGTGGCATTGCTGCGTGGGAACAACTTTTAGTTGCCTGGGAAAACAAGTGGGGTATCCCACAACAGGTATGTTAAGGAGAATTCATAGACAGCAAGAAAAAACCTTTGAGATGACAGATTCTCCCTGCATCAAGGGCAGCAAATGAAGCAATCATTGCTGTAGCAGTTACCAGAAGAATTAATCATGTGTTGCTGTGCAGGTGTAAGTGCCTTTTCTTCTTATTTTTTTTCCCTCCTGCAAGCTGTTTCTGGTGTCTTTATCAAACCATTTACGGAAATAAGTTCTTTTATATGGACTCCTAAATAAAAGTGCAAATCATATAGGAGCTTAGAGAAAACTTGACAAGGCGTCTCTTGTTAACGTAAGTGGATCAATATTTAACAGCCAGTTACTTTGAAACATAGACTCTGTCTAGGCTCTCCCCCCACCTCCATATAAGAGATCAATGAGGAATAATTTGCACTATCATGCTTTATAGGAACTCAAAAGAATTCATCAATAAGATGAAAAAGCTTGCAATACAAGCAGACACTACCTAATTCTAATTAATATTAAAAGGATGCTGTCCAGTTTTTTAAACCAAAAACACAGTGTAGCTTACATACTTGAAGTTGTAAAACCTCATAAGGGCTGTGGTCTCTGTTAATTACAGTCTGTCTGAGAAGGGGAGGGGGAAATTAAGTCGATCCTTTTAGTGATGAATTATTCAAAATGAAAAAAATAAAAACAATTGACTGCAGCATTAGTACCAAGCCCTACACATTAACCTTGCACTACACATGGGTGGTTCTATAGCAACGCACGCATACTCTTAATTTGACAAATAAATTAAGCCACTGGGGTGCTCTTGCTGACAGACATTTAGAATTAATCAGTGCAGGACTGATTGGAAGGTATGTTATTAAGATAGTTGTTACAAATGTAAAACTTTCATTTTCTTCGTTAAAAGTTAGACAGAAACAGCACCCAGCATTGGCAGTCATTGCAAGTGCATGCTTATTCGTTGCAAAAGAACTCAACTCCAGTTGTTGTTTTAAAGTCACTGGGCCTGGTCTTAACGTTCTTTTCAGGAAAAGCTTCTGGTTAGGCCATCTCAGGATGGGTCTATGGGATGGCAGAAGAAAGTAAAGGAGGGATCGGATTTCTACATATGCTGTGTCCAGTGCAGATGTGATCCAAAGAATATGCAGATGCTGAGAGTGCTCAGCTGAATCAGTAGTGTGCATGGCTAACCTAAGTCAAAGAAGCACGTACGTTTCTTTAGTGTCACAATCAGCAACGCAACTGCTCTTACTATTTGTTCTAAAATGTTGACTGCAATGAACGAAAACGCTTACCCATTTGACACTGAGGGCCACATCAAGTTCTTGAAAGCAGAGATCTTAAACTAAGCATTAGAAATCACCAAAAAATACATATGCTGAAATAAAAAAGTGAAGCTCACTGAAAACAACCCCACCCTGTGAATCTACGTTCAGATTGCTTTTTTTTTTTTTTCCTCCCCTTCCTTCTTTCCCCACAGTTCATTTTCGTCCTTCAATAAAGTGTTACATTTCTCCTCTTCTAGGCTAGTTAAAAATCTTTGTATTTCTCTTGTACCATGCGGCACAACCAAGACAGAAAGTTTGCTAGTGGAAGAAGAGGATGGGGGAAGTCAGGGGAGAGAGCCACACAAACGTTAAGGAAATAGAGGCCAGGTTCTTGAGAAGTGAGCTTTCTGGTCTCCAAAACAGGGCAAGGCTCAGCTGAAGCATTTGCTCTAGCTGGGATGTTGGTAACAGCCGTCCTCTATTTGGATTCTCTAGTATGAGTTGGCTTCATGCTGCAGCCCTTTCCTCAGTGAGGAATTGCTACAGTCTCGATCCCTCCTCTCCCAGTCTATTTACATAACTCTCATAATAACTCCAAGACTCTTAATTCTCCATCCAATCTGCTTAAAAATAGCCAGTTCCTGCAAAAGGTTTTAAGGATGAACAGACCAATGTATATGTATAAACAGAGATGTGCACCCAGACATGCACAGTATGATCATATCTGTATCTATCTATATCATCTTTAGCAAACTGAGCTGAAGGATCAACCATGCGTCTGCCAGTATCTATCTCATTTCTTCTCTTTAGTGGTGGTGATCTTAAAGGTCCCTTCCAACCTAGGTGATTCTATGATTCTGTGATTCCATGATTCTCAAGTTGTTAATTCCTGATGGATGATAATATAGATTTATTGTGAGTCTTGCAGTGAGTGATCTTAATTTCAGCCTATTAAGTTGATACCGAGCTACTTGTTCTCTGCATGACAAAGTCCAATCCATTCTGACCTCTGGAGGCTTATCAAAGCCTTTATTCTTACTCAGTTTTACCTTCGGAGTTGTGGAGTGGGTAGGAAATTTAAAATGCAGTTAATCTTTTGTAGGTTTCAAGTTTCATATAAAAAAAATATTATTAACTCAGATTTTAGAGCTAAGCATTTTTTAGCTGTCATCTGTGACAGCTCGAGTGCAATGTCCAGCATTTCTGTGAACTCAGTAAACTTGACTGAATAGGGCAGAAGCTGACAACGGAAGAGGAAGTACTTTATGCTGTAAATGTTTATTAGGGTACAGAAAAAAGTTAAACTTATGTACAATCTGATTTTAGGTCATCTCATGTAGTCAGAAATTATTACTTTAAAGGGTCTCTGAATAGAAAAATAAATTTAAAAAATAGTAGAGATTACAAGGATTCAGTCACTCCTTTCATTTGTGTCAGCAAAAAATTGATATTTAACAGATTTTTCTTGCTGCACTTACGCCCTTTTAAAAAAAAAAAGGTACAAAGGCAATTTTTATATAGAAAAGCACTGGCTTTACCTTCTCTTTCAGTTTGTTTGATAAGAAGGTAATACCATTTCAGCAGAGTGTTGAATTGGCTTGTTCTTCTTATAAGGTCTGGGAAGTGGCAGGCTAGAATTTTCTCCACTCTAATTCTGTTTTCTTCATGGTTTTGATTTGGTTTTCCCTTCAGATTGATTTTCTCTGGCAGATAGATTTGCCTGGAATCTGATTCTGCCCAACTGAGACAACACTCCAATTACCACTGCATCTAACTATGCTCCTTGCAATTTTTGGTGTGTTTAACCTCAGAAATTCTTTTTTCCCCTCTTAGAGAGGGATACAACCAGGACGAGATCCAAAAAAGCTTCAACACTCACTGCTGCCCTCCCACCTCACCCTGGCAGTACTGAAAGATCTTTAATTTGAATGTTAAAACTCCCAACGTGTCCCAGGTTCTCTGTGGGGGGAGAGTTAGGAGAACTGCCCGGAGAACATGGAGAAGGTTATGTTTGTCCATCTGCCTCTCATGCCTTGGGCTGATGGGCATCTTGCTGAAGCTGGCCTGCAAAAAACAAGCATCAGTTGTTGCGTTCCTTCAAAGTCTGGCTTGAGTTGGGTGTGTGGTCTCCATCTTTCAGAAATAACCATCTTCTTAAAGCACTCCACCAGGATCTGGGAGACCTGGGTTCAGCTTTCTTTTATCATAGGTGATTATGGGCACATCTCCTACCTTATGACTGAAGGTGAACCTGGGATATGTATGGCATTCCTTTTGGGGGAGGGAGGGCTGGGAAGCAAGAAAGTCTCTCGTTGGCTTTTGTTGCAGCTCCTCCATTGCATTTTGAATAAAGATCCTCCAGACCCAAAAGCATGGCTCAAGCAGCTGTTGGTGTAGGCACTCACTTGCAGTAGTTGGGGAGAAGTAGGAGGCCGCTAGCTTGCTTTCTGTCTTCTATAGACGGTGGGTACTAAACGCTTTAATATGCTCGAAGGTTAATGTTGGTGCCTTATGGCTGTTCAATTATCCAGCACAGGGTATGTGTGGTACATAAACCTTGCCACTCCTGCAGTCTATCCTTTGTAAGGCAGTATTGATCTCTGCTGTATTTCTCAAGGAAAGAACAGAGCTCAGGACTTCATCCTGAATGGAGGAAAGTGGTGCATCAAGTGCTTGAACTGTGGAAAAAACGCGATTTAAGAAACACATCTGTCTGCTGCATCTCTTGTCGGCTGGTGCAGACACCTTCCTACCTGGGTTGTGAACTCCTTTCTGAGGTGCTTGCTTTCCCCAGGTGTTGCATGGGACAGAGAGATGATGCCAGGCCAGTTAGAAGTCCAAGAGCCAAGTATTCAAATCCTTCTGGGGCCTAGTGGGACAGGGAGACTAAAAGGTCACTCCCACCTCTTAAAGCAAGAAATTGGACCTGGGTCAGCATTCTCCCCACGAGACCATTTTCTCTTTGAGAAGGAATCAGCATAGGAGACAATGGGCACTTTCACAAGACAGTGATTTTGATGAAAGATACATTGATATAAGGCCACATTTGTTTGGCACTGTGTCATCAATAATTAGTAGAAATATACAGAACCTTATCAGGATAGAGCTGACTCCAGTAATACATGATCTTAATCCTTCCTTAGGACTCACACAAACACGTGCATGATGGCTGTTACAACTACACTTTGTCATGGAAGTTAAGATTTCTTTCTGTCATCGTGCAGCTCTTCTCAGTTTAAATTACATTCATGCCCAATATGTACTAGAATTCTAATTATTATAATTCTATATTGCAAGTTATTAGTTTGTATGCTAAAAAAGTAACCGGAAAGAAAACAGGAAAAGTGTTACATTGTAAATCTCTTTCCTGCCCCGTATGTTATGAGTAGGCATATAATGTATTTTTTTCCTAATTAAACTATGGCAAGGCCTTTTTGCACTGCTTCATTATCCATTCTCCACAAAGAGGTATGACCCCATCAGTCTTGTGATGAGATGCCACCAAATAAAGTTATTATGCCAAGAAACAATCTAGGGAGAATCATAGAATCGTTTAGGTTGGAAAAGACCTTTAAGATCATCCAGTCCAACCATTGACCCTACTCTACCAGCTCTGCCACTAAACCATGTCTCCAAGCACCACATCTACACGACTTTTAAACACCTCTAGGGATGGTGACTCAACCACCCCTCTGGGCAGCCTGTTCCATTGCTTGATAACTCTTTCAGTGAAAAATTTTTTCCTAATGTCCAGCCTAAACCTCCCCTGGAAGCTATTATGTGGTTTTCTACAAAAGCAGTTCCTAGTCTTATTAGCTTGTATTATGTAGCAGAAATTGAACTTAGAAGGATATAGTGAAATACGCACACTACCCATTTTTCAGCTTAACTGTAGGATGTTAAACTTACTTTAGAGGAAGCGGAGCTAATAGTCCAAGATCTTGTGGTGCGCAGTTGTCCTGGTTTCAGCTGAGATAGAGTTAATCTTCTTTCTCGTGGCTGCTGTGGTCCTAGCTGCCGGCTGGAGTTAAACCACGACAACAGTCGGCATCTCAGTTGAAGACAGAGGAAGAAGTCATGCAGTCATGATAAAAAGGGTTATACAAAAGCCCTGCTGAAGTCTATTTCTCACCCAAATTGTGTAGCAAAAGCCAGCAGGAATGAAAAGAGGCCTGCTATCCCTGCGCATAATTGCCAGTGCCTTTACAAGCTGTTTATTTACAAGAACAGCTATAGGCCTTGCGTGTGTAAATCTTATCATATACAAATGGCAGTTTACACGATTTGGCTGCACAGTGGTGAGCCTCCATGTGCATAAATATGCATTAGGGCCAGGCTTCAGATTAGAGAAATCTGATCCTGTGAGCTCTTACTGGGCCCTGCAAAATTGAAAACTTTTGTTACCCAGATGTTGCTTTGAAGTATTTTGACTGAAATTTTGCCTGTGGGTTTACATGGAAATAAAACAAGAGGAAAATTTGTCTTCTTGGAATGTTCTTACTAGGGGCAATGCTACCATTTCAGTCATATTACAAGGAATTGCTGTGATAATTTATTCTGAGCATTTAGAAAGTGCAGTGAAATTCCAACAGAGGATTTTGTAATGTCCACCCAACAACAGCAAGTATTCAGATTTGAAGGCAGTTTATAAATTAATATACTGGGAACAGATTCATTTGAGTTAGGACAGGAAAATATCCAATCACAGGTGTTTAAATATGAGTATTTGCTTTCAAGTTATTCAGCTAGGGAGGAAAAAGAGAAAGGGAAGGGAACATGGATGGGGAAGGGGATAGGAAGGGGAAAGAACATTTGGAGCCTTTTTGCCAGTTTGGGGTTGAGATGTGGTTTACCTGTGGTAAACCACGTTGCATTCTTAAAGGTGAAGCACACTCAGCAGTTATGAGAAAAAAACCAACCCCCCCTCTTGTCTCTTTCATGGGACTTTGCTGGTTAACAGCACCATTGATTTTGCTGTGATTATTTTATTCACTCTTGTGTTTTGATCTCTGATTTAAAAGCATGTTCCACGGGAGGGTCCTACCAGTGTCCTGTATTATCTACAGTTATAGCCACTGACAGCCCGTGCTCAGTGGAGTGCCTCAGTGTTTGCTACGATAAATATCAGGGCACTGACCGTGACATCTCTGTGTGCTGAAATTCTTACCTTCACCAGAATGACATTTAGAAAGGTGTAGCTTTGGGCTTATAAGAAAGGGAGTGAGAAAATGAACGCAGCTTTTGGAAATAGCAATGCTGGAGAAACCTCTCTGGCTTCTTTCAGAAATACCACCATTCCAGTATAATTCATGGCCAGTCATCATACAGCAGGGAACTATGGGGTACACTTTGTTTTAACAAGTGTTTATACCCCTACCTGTCTGCCATCATTAAGCTTGTGCTTAAAAGTTTTGGCAACAGTCAGGTCCGTTTTGGAGCCATGCGTGAGCCCATCCCAAAGACAGTTTGAGGAAGAGTCAGTTCAAGATATCAGCCCACCATACCTGGAGGCAGGAGAAAGTGTAGAGAAGGGAGAGGATTGCTGAAGACTCTTAAGATGTGAAAGACTGTACCCTATAGGATTAAGTAATATGGATCTAGGCATTGTGGTCACATCACTTAGTATGGTCATAACACTGCATGGAGCTGTGGGAAAGCATAAGGACATACATGATTAAAATCTGATACCTTTAAGGGTCTGTGATTGCTTTGTCTGTATTTTAGTTTTTATGTAAACCCCATACTCTTCCTAAATGATCTGCCGTGACATCAGTAAGCATAAGGTCTTCTGGAGAACCCTGCTTGGCTGTGGTGATGTGGACAGGCTGTTGTAACTCTGAGGTTGCTAAGGGACCACAACTCTCCCTGAAGAACTGTAGGAACAGAAAAGGAAAAGTAAAGGGAAAGACACACACCCGCTTACAGACAGACACCTGGAGAAGGGAAAGAGAGGCACATTTGTGACCTCAGATTTCCCCAAGAAACTTGACGGAGCCCCAGGAGGACAAGGTTGTTTTCCAGAATAGTTGGAAGAGCAAAGAAGGCAGAATGAAGGAATTCACTGGCTCAAATTACTCTGGCGTTGGTCATAGCTCTGGATGCTGCTGGTTAAATCCCATCATAAGCATGTGTGAAAAGAAGGCCCACTGTCCATGCAGAAAGGCTGTGCACAGGCTGTGCAGGACAGTGGAAGGTGGTATTACAGAGCAAGAAGGGGCCAGGGTTGAAATCCATCCTGAAATTGCTGTCTCATGAAACCCACCCTCTCCATTGAGTTTGGGATTATGATGGCCAAGGAGCACTGCAGTTTCACACTGTGGCCCCCAGCACTACAGTTCAACCCCTCCTCTGACGTGTGGATTTTCAGTGCACACTGTCTTAGTCTTCCAAATTACCTTCATAAGGGGACATAGGCAGGAAATGGCCACCGAGGTAGCAGCTTGTGTAGTTGCAGGGCTATGTAATCAAAAGTAACACAACCGCAGTAAGTCAAAATACTTCATCACAGTGAACCTGTCTCTCCCTAGGAAGTCCTCTGGATGATACTAACCTTGAAGTTGACATTAGATTTACAGCTCAATTCCCTTGGGTAATGATGCTGATTACATCCATACTAAAAGAGCAAAGTAAGTTCACTTCCTTCCCCTCTGTAGCGAAGCTTCACTCACGGCTGTCACAAGGAAAGCCTATGACAGGTCCCTGAATTGCTTTAGACATTCGGCAGCTGCAGAGCTCTTTCTAAAGGATAGAAATCTCTCCACTGCTCCAGAGCAGCTGACAGCTGAAGAAAGATGGTCAGCTAAATTCTTTGTTGTAGCCACTCCATATACCAAGATAAGTAGAGTGATTAAATTGATTTATAGTGCTTGGATACCCAACTGCTCTTCTCCCCAAAATAAGAGCTGCAGAGCCAGCACTCAATTGCTTAATGAAATGAAACAACCAACCTTCTATTGACAGCGATATTACTGAAATATAAGCAGAGGGATCCCTAATTGTCAATTTGAGGCACATGCATCGTTCACATGCGGCTTAAGTCAAAAATCCTGGGGCTCAGACTGATTGAATTTGCTGGGACGGGTATTTAGTATGGGACTCATCTGCCTAGCGGTAGGTAGCTACAGTGGAGCTGCCTACCTCTGAGTTACACTACGGGTTTCTTTCTAGTCAATGTAGATCTCATCTATCACTCAATGGACTCTAAGATATGATAATCTCACTGTAGAAAAGACATCTAAAATATACCAGATGAATCATCTCTGAAAAGGTGTATTTCCCCTCAACTTACCTAAAACTGCACTTGCAGCTCGGGTTGCCTGAGAACCAAGAAAACCTGGCACGTAGTAAATCCGCTTAAATGATTAGCAAAAGCCACAAGTACTTTATCCATGCTGTTAGGCAAAGTGCTTGCCCTGGTCTAGGCTCTTCCACTAATTGCTACATTAACAACTTGCACACTTAAATCAGAGGGTCAGTGGCCACCAGGCGAGTCATGACGAAGGAAAGGGGCAGGGAGGAGGGCTTTTCACATCGCTTTTGTTGGCTATCACTGAAGTATTTATTCCCAAGGCCTTTTGATAACCAGGGGTAGGGAGGCTGCTGATAATTTTCAATCACATACTAGCATTTGAATTAGAACTGCAAAGCTCTCGGTTTCTTGGTGTTTCAGCAGACATTTGACCACCTACAAGGCTGGGAACAAGCGCTGCTGGTAAATACACTTGACGGGGAGCATTCATAACCAACACAGCTCAGCACAACCTTTACAGGAGCATACCTGAACAAGATTGCCTGAAGCAATCCTGTTCAAGTACATTTACACTGCATATAAATCTGACGCAAGATCTCAACCTCCTTGCAATGGTCCTAAAGAGGCAGTGAGTTTTAGGGGCTACTCAAGGCAGTTCATGAACAGTAACCAGATTAGGACTCAGACTGAGGGCTATGATACAGGCTTAGCACGTGCCTCGGGCTATGAATGTACCAACATATCTACTGTAAATGTATTATTTAGCATGTATAATAAAGGCGGGTCAGGCAGCAATCCCTGGTCCCTAGTCCCTGCGACACAGGCTGGGCTGTGTGCGTCCTGCTTGGGGCTAGTTCCTGTTAGAGAAGACCAACAACATCCACACTATGTAGGACCTGGCTCTGGGCTATTGGAAGACTGTTTTCGGGGAAGGCAGCAAACAAGGGAGCCTTGTCCATGCAGCCTTCAGGGCACTGTCTCTGGAGAGTACATCCCTAGAACCGTGCCAAATGTGACGGACAGAGAGAGTTAGGGAGGCCCATGATAGAGCCAAGGAGCCAGCCAGTGACCAAATGGAGCAGAAAATCAGAGGTCCACTGCTTGCACCCATTCTGTGAACCTTATATTTAGCAGTAAATGTGAACTCTGAGAGGCCATAGTTAGACTTTCAGCATAGCTGTATAAACCTAGTCTGGGAGGTTGCTAGATTGAGTAATTTCAGTGATTCACTCAGGAATACTCACTATTTTAAGTATGTGTTTAAGTATCTTGTCCTGTTGAGTCCTTATGTCTTATTCTGAGAAAAATAACTGTGGTGTCTGAGATAACACAGCATATCGGTGCTAATCCACAGTACTTCTCCTCACATGCTTTGGCTTTCGGTATTTTAGGAGAGCCAGACAGCTTTCTCTGGGAACAGCAATGCAGCCAACTATTACCATATGCTGTGTGGGTTCCCTCTTTCCGCTCCTCAAAGGAACTGACAGCCTGGCCTGGCCAGAAAAACAAAACAGCGTACTTTACACACACAAAAAGAGGTTTTGAAGGTTTTGTTCAGGATCAGAATAATAAAATGAGATCTTACATAGGAAAATTCAACAGAGAAACCTCAGAACAGCTCAAAACCTTGCACATTGGTTACCCATCTTCCCACTTGAGCCACAGTACCATTCTTCCTTGGTTTCTCCTCTGGCTGTGAAGGAGCTTTGGCTGTTGGGATATTGGCCACTCCAAAGATACACATTTTATCCCTTTTGTCTAAGAGTCAACCTTTCTGTACTAGAGACATGGTTTTGACTAGCCATTTTCTAATGAAAAATCTTTTTTTTTTTTTTTCTCCTTCTCCTGGTATTCTGTGAGGCTGAACATTTTAAATTACGGTAGCTGACCTGTGCGCTGTCCTCTTTACTTTAAAAAAGACAGTCAGCTTCCACTTACAGATTCTCAGACCACCACAGACTTGATCCCACCACCCTTGTGCAAACATCCGCACTGTGACATTGGTGGGAGTTGTACATGTGGAGAGGGAAAAACCTGTGCCTGTTAACTATCTGTATTGTTAATGTAAGGATTACTATTCTGGGTTTCACATAATGTCTTTGTTCCTTTTAACTACATCGTCTGCTCTCCCAGAGGATATCATTTGGTTAGCTACTTAGCTGACATCAAAGGTGTCCTACTGAAGTTTACAATGCCAACACTTAGCTGAATTCCTGCCCTCCTGAAAAATGCATGTGTAAGATAATGTACTGCTGAGTGCAGATGACTTGACTCTTGGCTACCTGGGCTGTGGGTTATCCGTGCCAAAGCTTCAGAGCTCGCTCAGCTCTAACTGTGCTGTTTGAAGAAGCACATGGAGATACAGCTCTGTTATTTCTAGGGCCAGAAATAAGGCCATTAATTTTTGGGCTCTGTCAACTTGAATTAAAAACCTGGTGGGAATAAAAGTTATTCTATCTAGAGCTGGCACAGGTACCCCTTCTGCTTATTGGTTAGACCAAGGTCTGGACCCCCACCATAAGGTTCCACATTCAGTCAGCTCAGATTGAGCTGGGATCATTAGGTATAGCCATGATGGATCAAGACAAATGCATCTTCCTAGTTCCTGCTAGGAATCACAACCAAGATAATAAATCCTTTGCCAGAATCACCTTCAAGATGACTGTGCAAGACACTGAGGCTACCACTGGACTCAGGACAGCCAGGTTGTCATCTGGAGCTGGTTGGAGTGCACTGACTCCTATGGCCATGGGGAATGAGGGACAGGAGAGAAGAATGCTTTTTGCCACGTGGTGCCATGCAGTCTGGATGTGGGACTGAGACTGGGGAAGTACTCCTGAAACCCTTGGTACAGGCATAACTCGAACATCTTTACAGCAGTGAGCCTGGGTCCCAAACTGCTGGTTTTGGATCAGAAAAGTCCTTCTGAATCCAAACAGGCTCAGCCTTCTTACCTCAGTTACGGGGCTAGGTCTGAATCAGTCCCACGCATTTGCACTGTGCCTTGGCTTCTAAGTGATTCCTCCAGGAACACAAAGCATGAAGAGCACAGTGCAGTGAAAATCTAGTGACTACACAGCAGCCTGCTTGGGTCTGGGGTCATCAGGGAACAAAACTAGCTTGAATGACCCCACCCATCCCAGGGTACTGGTGCTACCTGGGATTTGCTGTTATCCAGAGTGTTCCAATGTACCAACACCCCAGATGATGGAGTGGTCACTATGCTGCCATAGTCACATGCCAGTTAGTGAGACATAATAGTTATAACCACACAAATCTCCACTGTTAATGATAAATATGGGCTGACTAACAACTAAATGCTTCTTCAACCTCACACTTAGCAAATAATGTAATAGATACTACTATAGCAGGCTACATGTAAATCTGATAGAATAGAAATTTGCTTTTTCTGGTAAATATGCCACCCATTTTACTCCTTCTGCCTTCTAGATTAAGCTGTTTAGGAAAATGAATACATTTAAAAATCTCTAAAAGTAGATTTGCAATTGACTTTTTGCCTACTGCATTTTTCTAAATACATTTTGCTAGAGCCACTTTAGTACAGTGAGGTGCATCACAGAGTGAAGTTCCTTGTAAATACACTGTATTAATTAATTTTCTACTAAAAATGTCTTCAGTAACAGATCTTCACCCACATACCAGCAACACCGAAGTAAATTGGCCTTGTTCAGTCAAAACGTATGTATCCGCTTGATGTATGCAAGACATGTTGAAGGGAATAATTTAAGTAGAGTGACTTCTGTTTTGGAGAAAAGGCAAGGGCTAGGGAAAACAGACATCTCATTTTCTTATGAAGTTACAGCTGAGCTGCCTGAGGTTTCTCATGCAATTTTGTCATCATAAAGCTGCATTAGAACCTGTTTTTCCAGGCATTTTTCCTGCAGCTCCAGTGAAGTTGATGTATGACCCATCCACTTCTACATGTTACAGTGGCAATATTAGCCAAGCTTCTTCAGTACATATCCACTCTCACACTTTCTTAGAATAAATTTACTTACTCTATATTCTTACCTGGAGTATGTTCTATATTCACACTTTATTCCCCTTATCATATACAGATTAGAGGAGGAAGTTAAAGCAATATTTCTTAGGCAGTTTCCCTCACTTACATCTTAAAGGAATATTGCCCACTTTCCTTAAAAAAATAAAATAAAATCCTTCTCTTCAGGAATGAAAGTCCAGGGTCCTCACTTTTCCCTCTCCCCAAATTAAAAGCACTTACCTAAGGCACCCTGAGCTATAAAACTAATAGGCCAACGATCCTGCTGTGCTCAGTAGAGCAGTAAGATCTAATGATTCCTGCACCGACTGTAGAAATGATTGGACTCCCAGCACATCTAAATGCCCAAATTAGATAAGATTAATTCAGGCCAAGGTGCAGATGGGGCACAACACTTCTCGCTCGCACCTGGCAGCAGCTGGTACGTTGATTTGTGTGCTGCCTCCTCCCTGCAGGCACAGGGACCCTGTCTGACCAGGAGCACCGCTGCCTGGCCCCTACCCCGTGCTCTGCCAGGACAGCGGGACAGTGCTTGGCCGAGCAGGGAACAGGGAGTGTGTCCTGCATGGGGGGATGATGGAAGGAAGGGGAAAGGATGCAATCCCTCCTCCTCCCTCCTCCTATGAAGTTGATGATGATGAAGAGGAGAGAGGAATGGATTCTCCTTTTTCCTTCCCATGGGAAATTAATTCTTGGTCTCTGGAATTAGACATCTGGGCAAGATGTCAGTTGTACGTGGCTCGTGCCTTCACTGGGACTAATCATGGAGTGAGCACTTGAGTTGCAGTTCCAGTGTGGCCAACTCGAAATGCAATTAAAGAAGGGAAGTCAAGTGACATCATATAAATGGAAACTGCAAGCCACAGAAGTAAAATGTGCTTAATATATGCTTTGAACCAGGGAGAAAAGAACTGTGGGGACGTTCTAAGCATGAAATATTTTGTCCCAAGCTGTAAAAAGGAGTCCATTTGTTTCATAGTGTGAGCGAAGCTGCAAAGCTTGCCACTGAAGGAATCATAGTTCGTTATTTTTTTCCTGCATTGTGTGTTTGCTACCCTCACTTTTGAGAGCTCGCTGCTCTCTATGTGGTACCCGAAACATCCTGCACAGCTTTCAGATGCGTTAATTGTGAAGCTGGTGGGGAAAAAAAAAAAGACAGTGACAGAGAAGAGTGGCAAAAAAAAAAAAAAAATTGCCAGTGGTTTGCACAGAGAGGGGAGAGAACAAGCAATACAAGGCACGGTGCAGATAGTCATACCTCGATGATTTCTTTCTGATTCTGTTGATGCCTGATAATTGACAGAGCTCCACTCTCAAGAGTAAGCAGGGAAAAGAAGAGGGAGAGAGAGCGAAATAAAATCGGACAGAGAAGGCTCAGTTGCTATTCATTTCAATAATTTTCATCTCCCAGCGTTAAGCTTTTGTATCTTTGTTATTCTAGTGGTGATAGATGGAGAGATAAGAACATGGAAACCTAAGATTTATCATCACATATCTTCCTAACAAAAGACAGGCAAAATCGCAACTTTCTTAATAAGACAGGATGATAATGGATAACGGGGATAAGTGGTTTCCAAGGACACCGCCTTCAGAAGGAGGCAGGCTTTGCAGTGGCAGCTTGGCAAAGAGTTCTAGGAGGAGCAGCAGCTCTTTCCACGCTCCCTCTGGGTCAGCAGCGCTGCACGTATTTGCTGGTCTTCATGGAGCGGTGGTCTTGCTGGTGCTCAGGAAGCTGATCCCAGTGTGGATCATGCCTCTCTCTCCCACTGCTGGAAAACAGGCTGTTACACTCCCAGGGGCCTGAAGACAGTGGGCTGCGGGGTGGTCTCCAGAGATTTGTAACCCTATGCTGCCCATGTCAAGAGGAGTGAGTTATTTTCACCAGTGACCAAGCCAACTACTCTTAGGCATCTTGCTTAATTATTTTGAATAGATAGAAGGATTAAATATGAGCCTACACATCCTCTTGTTTCAAACTCTGGTTTTACTTCAGAAAAAAGGCTGAATACAATCTATCTTGGGACACAGAAAAGTCCTGATTCAACTACACATTTAAGCACATACATAATTTTTCAGCAAATGTATCATAGGCAGTTGTTTAGACAGTGTTGAATTAGGGCTGAGTTTCCCTCTTGATACTAGATTGTGATTTTTTATGGTTTTTTCTCTTACAACCCAGTGGAAAAGAGCAAGACAACATTTTTCCTAATAAACATATTAGAGGATCTGAGAACTGTTCACAGCAATTCCTCTTTGATTTTCTAGTAGGACTAAAAAGGCAAAAAATGGCAATGGTGCTCTTTATCTCCTCTAAAGTTTTTTGATTTCTGCAAGATATGCCTTTTTGTTTTAGAAAATCAGAAGCTGCTCTTTGAAGAATGGACAATATTCAAAGGGTAAATAGTAAAATCTTACATTGCCAAGATGCATCTTATTTCAGTGTGTGATCTTAAAGTAAACGGAGATGTGAAGTGGAGAAGTGAAGACAAAGTCTTGGCAAAGTTGTGTTGATAGTATCAGTGACTCTTAATGCAGAAGATGATCTTAATGTTAGAGGATTTATGTTCTTTAGAAAAAGAAAGAAATCATATTGGAAGTGGACTCAAGTAATCTCAGTTCAAACTGGGATGAAATTCTTCTCTGATATCCTTCTCTTTTGAGAACTTAAACTGAAACCCCGGTTCAGGGTCATGTCATTACCTGGTCAAACAGAACTGCACAGAGAACATATTGCCCTTCCAAGGTAATGCCCCGTTTCCTAAAAATGCAATAGACTTCTGAGTATTACATGAAGTGACAATGACTATCTGTCTAATTGCAAATAAATAATCAGGCCTGGTCATACAGTTGGGGCAACTGATGCATCCCTACAGCCCTAATGGAACCAGGTACAAGATCAGCTTCATGAACTCAGGGGACTTCAAATACTAAATGCATCATTAGATCCCTTATATTGACCTCTTTGGTGTCCCTCACCTTTCCAGTTCACAAACAGATACTGTTGTTTAGCCCAGAAATTTGTCTTTGATTATAACATTTATTCCAGAAAACTGTGCTGGCTTTAAGGACAAACAAATGGAAAATCCATCATTACCTTTGGGAATTTTTTCCAGCAGTTACACCGCCATGCTAGTAAAAAACACATCCTTCTTTCTAATTTACCTTTGTTTTCTCTTCCAGACACTGGTTCTTGTTATTCCTTTCTAGGTTAAAAAGCCCTTTCAGAAGCAGGACTTTTCCTGCACATCAGTACTCCCATAACAACAATCCAAGTTGATTCTAATCTCTTCCATTAGCTGGATGAGTGAACCTAAGTGTCCTGGTTTAGGACACTTTCTCTAACACTAAAATGATTTTTGTAGCTTTCATCTGCAAACCTTTTCAAATTAACAGAGTGTGAAATATGGATTAAGAGCTATCAGGAACAAACTCAGTAGATGGTGCATTAGCTTTCCTATTTGGTGTCTGTCATCATTTTTTCTCTTTCTTTTTCTCTTCAGGAAATATTGGTCCAGTGAAGAAAAATAAATTTATCCAAAACATTCAGATATTATCTCATATGTAACACATCAACTATACTACAGCACAGGCACATAGACTGTGATGTATGTTGAACATATCACATCTACTGCACAATGTACAAGATGTACATTTGTTCAGCATCACCTGGATGGCAAAATGGACCCTTGGCTATGTAGCAATTAATTTGCTATTGCGTGATTTAGTTGCAGCTGAAGCCCCTGCTTCTCCATTTAGATTGGGACCACCTCAGCCCTTTGCAATTCAGCAGTTGCATAGGTGTCTGCAACCTCTATGTCAATGTGTTGTGGTTTGGGCTGGGCTGGCCACTAAATGAACAACAGATGGTCTCTTTACCCTCTCCCTTCAGAGGAGGCTATAAATTTTCATTAATAAGAAATTAATGAAATATATACAATATCTACAAAACCAGTATCGAGCTCCCAGGATGATGATCACATCACTGGCAGGCACTGGAAAAGCAAATTTAGTGAAGAGAAAATTGGTTCTGTTTTACCTTAAACCAGGACATTATGCTATGGTAGCTTGTGAGTCATATGGCTCATCCCTTTGCAGTTTAGATTAAAGTCATTCTTGCTACTGGAAAGAAGTTGAACCTGCTGTTTTCAATTCTAGCTTTCTGGAAATTCAAAGTTTAGTCCCTCAGCTTCTTCACCGGAGGAAGAGTTTTATTGAGGTGACTGAAAAGGAACAGAATGAAACTTGATGCTGCAAGTTTATGGCCTACAAGTGCTTTATTCAGAAGAACTTCAGCACCAGCATCAGAGGAGAAACAGACTGCTCCTAAACAGGTACTTAAAGATTATCTACAATTTAGGCTCCCTGTATAGACACCGTGTGAACAGCTATAGGAAAGCCTTTTGTCTTTGATATGTAAGAACTAAGACTACCTGACCCAATAGTTTGTAGCAACTTTAAAGAGGCAAGTAGTAAGTCTTGAAAGGACTTAATTTCAACTCAAGGGACTGTTGCGTTAAAAATCCTTCCGATTTCAAAGAAGGTTTAAGATAAGTAAAGTACTTCATAACTGATTTTATAATCTTACTAATTCCTGCTGCTCCATTATTACACGGGTTTTATATTCAGAGTCCTCAGCACAGTGTGGCCCTGCACCAACGGAGACCTTTAGAGGTAGCCTTATTGTAAAGACTGTATACTAGATAATAAAATTCATTCCATAAGGCCTGCTAAGCAGCCCAGGTACATACAACAAGATTATACAGTAAAGTTTTCCTGTCATTCATTAGTTTATCTAAGCTATTACCTACAGAGCTTCCACATCTTCTGAAGATTTAATATGCAAAGGGTATATTTTTCAGATAATAATTTACTTGTTATGAAGCACTTAACTGTTCTATCTTAGTGGGGCATAACTATTTCAGGAGGTAGTCAGTAATTTTGTGGTTCAGCGGTGTTTAGCTGTATGCACCCTTCTTTTCTAATACATGGATTTTGCAGTGCAAAGGAAAATCACTGAATGGGCCAGTGAACTGGTAAAAGTTCTGAGATCACAGAACAGTATTTCTTGCCTAGTTCTACCAAAAACATCATTCCTGGAGATCTCAAGCTTAGACTTTTTCTGAAGAAAAAAAAAAAAAGAGAGAATAAATTAACTCAATTGTGAAATGCTATTGAGGCAGCTGGAATTCAGCTGCTAGAGCAGGCTCTGTTAAACCATGTAATCTGTTCTGTTATCTTTTGAAGACAAGAAGTGTATAATCCACAGGTTTAGAGTTAGGATTTGAAACAAGTTCTGCAGATAAGGAAAGCTACAGATGTAAACCCAGCGTAATTGCTTCATACACACCTTCGTCTCCCTGGTCCCCATTCAAATTAAGAACTCACCACAGCTTTCTGATTGGTATGGGTTAGTTAATCAGCTGAGTGACATTATTGGAAATCACACTGCATTAGACCCTGGGAATCCATCACTGCCTTGGTCAAGCCCTGAAAGCAGAATGTCTACACCACAGAAGACAATTGGACTGTCAACCTGCTCACCTCTATTTCTGCTGTCTGCTCCCCCATTTTAAAGCATTCTGACATTCAAGACCCAGGATTTTCTTCCAGGTGTTTCAGAAGCTCCAGCTGGAGCTGTCTGATGGAAAAATTACCTGTCACCTGAGCCATCACGTGGCTTTACCTGTTCATTTGTTACCTGCTTGCTCTCCTTAATCAAATCACAGACCCCACATATGTATGGATTTTTCACCAATGTTACTTTTCATGAGTAATGCCTGGTTTTCAGTCCACGCACAGCGGCCCATGAGAGGGAAGAGACCCTTGTTGCTATTTCACTTGAGCACACTGCAATGGATCATCTTCTGTCCAGGAGGGCTGGGATGGAGCAGAGATTTGGGCACAGATTGCAAAGGCAGAGGAGCGAACTATTCAATGATTTCATATCCATGAAGAGTTTCTCTCAGAGATCTTTGAATTCAGTTGACAGATAAGTACATTCTGTTAAATCTGTCTAGATTATGCAGTCCTTGTAAAGTCACTGTGTTTAGAGAATTAGCTAATCAATCCCCTGTCTGAGTGACAGAGCACTCAATCCCCAATCTGCCTACAGCATTTTACCCTTTAGCTTTTAGTTTCATGTGAAAAGGTGAAAGGCTGGCGTACAGCTTAGAGAATGTTTAAATTGTTTAAATATAACATACTCAAATACAGATAAAATGCATGTTATTTTTACATTTGGGTGTTTTAAAATAAAAACAGAAGGAATGCCATCATGGTTAGAGAACAAGGTAAAGAAAGCTATTAGAAAAAAATACTTTTTAGGTAGCTGAGGTTGTGCCCACAAGAAAAAAAATAAAAGTCATATGTTCTATCAGAAGAAATGCACAAGCAGAATGCGAAACAAAACTGAATAATAACTGAATAATTTTTTTGTTTAAATCTTTGAATAACCTTTCCGGACACATCATTTGCAGGAAGCTTGGAGTGCCAAAATATGATCAATGCATAACAAGAGCTCTTAGAAAAAATAAGGCCAAATAAGACCACTGACCTCGTGAGGTATAACAAAAGGCATAAACTAGATGGTATTCACCAAAAACTAAAGGTACTGAAGTATAAAATAGGTGAGCTACTAGGTAACAGCTAGTCTTTTGTTTAAAACTGTCTTAGTACCAGAGGAGTAGATGGCCATCAGATGACCAAATATGGTGCCGATTTAAAAGATGGTGGCAGAATAACCAGGGAATTTTAGCTTTGGAGAAGTGTGACATTCATATGGGTAAATTGGCAAAAGCTGTAGTGTAGAACAAAACTAGCAGGCGCATGGATGAAAACAGGGATATATTAGGAAAAGACAAGACTTTTGTAGAAAAAGGGTCATGCTGCACAAGTCTGTTAGGGTACTTCGAAGGAATCTTGTCTGTGGACAAAGGACTCTAGTCATATCATAGATTTCCTTACATTTCCTAAAGGCTTTTGAGAAACTGTTTTGCCAGAAATTCTTAAAAATGTGTATGAATGAGAAGGTCTTTGCATGGATGAGCCACTAAAGGTAGGAGTAAAAGGGCACGAACGTGGAGGGGTGTCACCTGGGCCGTCCTACAGATGCTTCCAGCACATGCACTTTTCAAATTATACATAGAGGATGTGGTGAAAAGTCTTATCAGTGAGGCGGGGAAGCTTGCTGATATTTTATTTTTCAGAGTGATAAAAGACAAGCTAACTGCAAAGAATTGCAGAAGAATTACAGTATTATGTGACTACGTGATAAAATGGCAGATGAAATTTAACACGTAAGTGTGAAGCGATGCACTTCATTTCAAAAACGCAAAGAAAAAAACCCGAAACCCCACAATCTTAACTTTGCATACATGATGATGGGCTCCGAGCTAGTTATTACCACTCAAGAATAACATCTTGAGGTTAGAAAAGTCACTTTCATACAACTATTAGCTGGATGCTCACTAGCAATCAAAAAAAAAAAAAGAAAGGCAAAAGAATAGAGAATAGAACAGAAAGCATCATTATGCCGTTATATGAATGCATTAGATGATCCCACATCTGAAATAACATTTACAACTTTAATCCCCCGTCTTGAAAAGGATATAGACAATTGGAGAATGCTCAGAGGAGGTCGCAAGGTTGAACAGAGGTATGAAATAATTTCCATACAAGAAGTGACGAGACTGAGTGGAACCGCTGAGCAGAGATACAAGTAGTGAACTTGTGGAGGTGGCAAGGTGATGATTGCACATAGGCTTCATAATGCAGGAATTAGAAGTCATCAACAGATGATGTGAGGTGGCAAGTTTAAAAAACAAAACAGAGCGTGTACTTTTGGCACAATGAATATTTAAGCCATGGGAGTTCTGCCAGAGCTATAGGTGTTTTAAATACTAAAAGTTTGCATAGACTTAAAGAAAGGGCTGTAGAGGGGAGAAAAATCTATGAAGTGCTGTTACACAGGTGCCACCCCAGTCCTAGGGTTTCCCTGGACCAGGCATGGTGGGAGGCCAGGTGAGGCTGGCAGTTTGGTCCCACTGGCCTGAAGAGGTCTGAGCTGCTCCTGGTAACACTCCTTGCTCTGGCTAGAAAGTGCCTGGGGGTCTTTAACATTAATGAAAATCAGGCCCTTTGTATTCAAAATGAGGATGAAGTTGCTGCATGATTAAAATGTTCTAATGGCAGGAAGTCCGGAGGGAATTTGCAGCTTCCTCCATAGTTGATTTTCAAATACAAACACTTTTAAAAGCAGTAATGTATCTGTATAATGCCCAGCTGATTTACAGCCTAAATGACAAACATCTTGGGGTTTAAAAGATAATGCCTTCTATTTCAATTTTCTCTGTATCCCTGAGAAAATGTATGCACCACAGCCTGAGAGATGATACTAGCCCTGCTGAAGGATATTCTGATGAAATGGCCACTGCAAGTAAGTGTATTACCACAGCAAATAAAATAACGTGAATACAGCGAGGTGCAAAATGACACACTCAGCATTACCATATATATTTACCCAGGCTAGAGCACAGTGTAAATAATATATAAGGAATGACTCTTTACTGTATCCTAAGGGAGGAACAGTGGTTACGACAGATCATCTTAATAGGACATAGTATCTAGCAGGCCCTGGAAAATTCCTGCTGTAAAACTTCTGCCATACTGTAAAGAGGTGCTTGCCTATGACCTACCTTTTACAAATGTTTGGGTCACCTTTAAAATGCCTTTTCTGCAATATTTATTTACAAATAACTCATCTGAATTTACGTGGAAGTGCAAAATGCACAGAAAGCTGTTCAACACCAAAGCTCTCCCACGGAAAGCTTTCCCTCTGCCACCATCCTGTTTGGACGTGGATGGAGAATCGAGGTGACCGTGATGCATCTGGGATGCCAATAAGCATGATGGAAAGGTGGCAGAGAAAGCTGATTACGGGATTGAACACATGGGTGATTACTGAGACCGTGAAGGGAGGAATGGGGTTGGTACCAATTATGGAACAGAAGTGATCAGAGGAAGATCTATAAAAAAAGCAGAACAAAAAACATGGATACAAGGATAGTTAGAAGAGAGTTGTTACTGTAGGAGAGTATAGGCTATAAAGTGTTGAAAAAGACTGAGAAATAGCATCAGGAGCAGCCTAAGCATCAAGGAGCACAGGGAGGGAATAAAGACCTAGAGACATGGCCAAAAAAAAGTTGTAAGTGAGTGTTCAGGGAGAAGCTAAAGTTAGGCCAGAAAAAGGGCTGGGGGAATATAAACTTGAATTCATCGTTGCCATCAGCATTCCCGGTGCACTGAGAGGATAAGGAAACCAGGGAGGTGATAAGGTTATTAGGGAAGCAAGTGAGTACAGCCCTGGTAACGTGCTGGGTGCCATGGGTAATGGCTTGTAAAGTTAGCTTAGGTAGTGAAGTAATACAAACACTGCTTTTTCCCTCAGAAGTATTTGAGCATTGAAGGAGTGGACCACTTCAGGAAAGGAAGCTATGAAAGAAATAAAGGCAGCCAGTAGCTGGCAATGCAGGATTTGTCAGTAGAGAAAAGAACTGGGAATACAGAGCAAGCAAGAGACCTCAAAGTCAGAGCAAGAAAATCAAGGGACAATGAAGGAAGGAAAGACAAGAAGATCATGAAGAAGGAAAGATGTGAGAGGCTGCACTTGTTAGCCACTTTGTCATGGTTTGCTAGTGTGGGATTCAATCTGGGAGCTGAAATCAGAGCTGAAGGAACGCTAGACAAATG
Organism: Burhinus bistriatus; assembly: GCA_013397275.1. Classification (NCBI taxonomy): domain Eukaryota; kingdom Metazoa; phylum Chordata; class Aves; order Charadriiformes; family Burhinidae; genus Burhinus; species Burhinus bistriatus. The sequence goes on from VYXH01008235.1 coordinate 916,013, forward strand.
CTTGCACGAAATTCCTCCAATGTCCCTGAGTCCTTGCTGGAAGAACCCATGCACCAGCACAGGTTAATCAAAGCTGGAATGTAAAATGAAATTTTGGGAAGAGATTGAGCATGTGAGGGGAAAGCAAATGGAAGAGAGAAGGGCACAAAGCATGAAGGACAGGGAGCAGACCAGAGAGGAGATGACTTGGTCACTGAGCCAACGCTTCATCCTCCACAGAAGAAAAATTCCTGAAACCACTTGTTACTCATGTTGTAGAGAGCGTGGCATGGAAAGTAACGGAGAGGGAGTTATAATCATCATAGAATCATCATAAATGTTGAAACCTATCCCCCCTCCATGATCTCATTAGCAGCTGAATCACTCGGCTTCTTCATTAGTCTGTGTTGAAAAAAAGAAGGGAAAAAATGAATTTTTTTATAAGAAGCTATTTTTCTGAACAAGCAAGAAAATCACAAACAAGCATCCCAGAAGAGAGTTCCTGCACAGAACTCATTGCAGGTTAGTTGTACATCATTTTATATTAAGCGTTGGACATACTGTAGGGGGACCAACTTGTTGCCATTTTACATTTCCCAGTGGAGTGATGTTTCTACACTGATTCCTTTCTCTTGACAGCTCCGGTAATACTCTGGGTGTGATGGGTAATGGCTTGTAAATTCTGCTTAGGAAAAAAAAGAAAAAAAAAAGCCTTTAGTTTGGTGTTGTGGAAAAGATATTTTTCTTCCACTCAGATGTGTCTTTGCACACAGCTGCCAGAACCCATCTACTCGGCACAGACAGGGGCAATAGCCAGGGAAGGGGATGTGGGAGATTCTTTTTGCTTTCCACAAACAACAGTCAGCATTTTGAGGCACATCTCTGAGATGAGTTTAGGGGAGGGGAACATGAGGACAGTCCCTTGCTCTGGATCCTCTTGCGGCTGAGACAAGTCATGGCTCCTCTTTTTATGTCAATAGAAAGCTAAGGTTTCTCTGAACAGAAATGTCTTTGTTCTCTTTGTGCCATGTAACAGGCAGAACCACTAACATTTTATTTTCTATGAGTGGCCCATTAAAACCTGGTTGGAATTTATCAGTTTTCACCCATTTAGGACAATATTTTTGATGGAGGAAATTAAGTCTGGAGAAAACCAGCAGCCTGTCTTGGCCTCCTGCTTCCTTCCCAAGCTTGGAAGAGGATGTTTGGCCTCATGTAAAGTAGAGAAAGATATGCCCATGAGCTCAGCAGTCAGAGCCCACCTGTAGCATAAGCAATATCTCCTAGCACTATTTCCTAACTTTTCTTCGCCTGTTGATGAATCCCCTCAGTGAAGGGCAAAGCTGGTGCCAGGCACCTCTGTGTTTTACGCAGGGCTATCATTAGTTGTCCTTTGGGTAGTAAAGAATTGTCCACACACATGGAAGAGGGAGGACCCGGGCGTACAACTGGTAGGTGCTGTGCTGAGTTTGGGTCTAGGAGACTTTGCTCTGAGTCCTGGTTGCAGCAGCGCTCTGCAAACAGTCAGTCACTAGTCTTGTATATCCAGATCCTGGCCAAAAGGATGGGTGTAGCACCAGGTAATATCAACAATCTTACATGAACAAAGAATTTAAATCATTTAAAACCTAGTTAAAAATGATTGTATTTTACATGGGAATGGAAACAAAACATTTGGGACTAATTCTGCTTTTCAAGCAGCCTAAACAAGGGATTGCAGTGGAGAGGAGTTCAAATGGAAAATATCAGGGTTTAACTTTCCATATATTCTCCTCCTGTCTGAACTACTCCCATTAGCCTCTTCCTTCCATCTGTACAGCATGCTCCCAGGCCTTGCCATCCCCAAGTTTTCGCAGCTACTTGTTTTATGCTATTAAATTAAATGCTGATTTCCCTGAGGTCCAGTGACTTTCCCTCTGCTTTTGCAGCTCCCAGCATAATGGGACACAGCCCTGAGTAAAGCTTTAAAGATGCAATATGATGCAAAGTGCATATCAGTAGCAGCAATATCACATTTTCAGTCTCCCTCTTGAGAAATTATTTAGTAAGAAAGAAGACAGGAAGAATGCCTTTAAAGCCAGAAGGGACTTTGTGCAAACAACTTGTTAGACCTCTGTGCAACATGAGTCCAGGGTACAGCTTTGCATTAATTCGTGTTTCAGGCGCAATAGCTGTAGTTGGATTAGAACTCTTTGGGGGAGGGGGGGGATTTTCTTTTTGGTCAAATGTTGCATCTTAGCACCAGAACATCCACCATATGTCTCAGCCAGAACAGGCGTAGTCAAAACCCTTCTGCAACCCAGAAGGGCAGAATAACAGCAATTCAGGAGTGACAGAAAAACTGCTCCCTATTTCTTTTGCTCACGCACAGGCAGCGTTAGGTGACTATGAATGCAAACTACAGAGGTCAGCGAAAAAACAATCAGCGGAAATTTCTAATATCAATTTTCAGCTCACACTGATGGGCATGCGTTTGTTCAAGAAGCATCACACATGCAAAATCTGACATCGTGGCCATCTGGACTTCCTCAGGGGCTGCAACGGATACTCGTGTGCTTCTCCCAACTTCTGCTGTCCCGGTGTAACACAGGGATCACACACTTCAGGGCAAGGAGCTGACATTAAAGGAATCCACATTACAGAAGTGTGCAGAAGCACTTCCATGGCACAGTATGCATCTTACTAACTATTTTAGGTAAAACTGCATGCTGGCAATTTTTTTGACAAATAAGCAGCAAGTAGTGAATGGACCTAAAAAAACCCCACAAAACAGAATGAGATTTTAAAAGAAAAGCTGGGTGATCCACAGGTCATGTAACCAGTAGGATAAATAACAGATGGGCAAAGATAATCTTGAATTGGAGGCGGAACAGTGGCTTAAATGGCTTAAATGAACTTGCAATGTGAAACAGTCCTCTCCAGAGCAAGCCTTAGCTCCCCAGGAGCCCTGACACAGACCCCCTGTACTCTAGCAAGAATTTAGCGTCAGGATCCACAGGATCCATCTCTTTCGGAATTGCAGCAGGAAATTAAAGAGAAAGAAGGCAAGAAACAGACCTTTTTAATACTGAGAAAACACCTGGGTCTTCCATCTATAGAAATAAATTGTGATATTAATGTTTAAAATACAGTGACAACCAACCATTAAATCTGCTACAAACAGGAATAAAATTGTTTCAGGGTTACTGAAGTCAGCAGTGATCTAAATAGGCATGAAATGAGGATCTGAATGAATGTAGTGTTGCTGCTTTCCTTTTCTTTAGAGGCACAACTGGGATATTCACATCACCGATACGGGAAGCAACCACTGTTTCTGGAAACAAGCCACATTATCAAGCATAGGGAACCTCCCAGGAAAGAGGCTATTTGCAGCAGGCAAGGTGAAAGCAAAGCGAGGAGCCATGGGCAGCGTGAGTGGCTGTTTCTTGGCTTTGTTTGAAGCCGTGTGGTTGCTTCGCTGCTTTTTTTTCCTTACGCTGTGTAAAGTACACTCCCTGGAGAAAGCAGGATTTACCCAGCTAGCTGAAGGCTCTCTGCTATTCAAGCTGCCTAATTACAAATTACGTCACATCAACTCATCTCAACCCCCATGCGGAGGGATTATAGACCATTAGGGAGTCAGACGAGACCGCTAAGTCTCAATTCACTTTGAACATTTCTCAGATAGCTACTAATCACAGGCACTCTGTTCTGAGCAAGATACGAAGCAGAGTTATGTCTAATCTGATAAATCAGTGCAGCCACTGCCGGTATTTCCTGGGTAAACACAGGACGTGTGGGTGAAGGCAGGTGACCTGGGCTTCTTACATGTGCAGCTAGCAGATTTTTTTAAATCAGAGTAAGTCTGTCGTGAGCAGAAACTCTCCGGTAAACTGGCAATTGAGAGTGATTTACAGGAGTTATAAGCCTTTTGCAGGGTGGCACTGTAAGTCAGATGCTTTGAGTTTCATTCATTTAAATTCTCTTTCCAAACAAAAGGAGTGAGGCTTGCTGCCTGGAATTTTATTGCTGAAGTCGATATTTCAGTGTTGATCTTATTTATTTGCTGAAAGTATGAATCTGCTGGCTCCTGAGGATTTGACGCTGAAGAACGGCAGCAACTGATTCTGTGAAAGTTCCCCAGAAAGGCACAAATTCTCTTCTTGATTACATTGGAGCAGTACCGCCCAAACAAAACCACAAAGGACCTTTCCTGGAATATTACTGACAGGCTTTTAGTATCTGTAGCTTTTCTGGAGTCTGCTTTGCTACCTAACCCACTCTCCCAGGAAATGAGAACAAGCTGAAAAACAAAATTTCTGACCCAGTAAGCAGTCTCAGATTTTAAATTTAATCTGGTACTATGATGAAAACACAAGCTCAGTGTTATTTGTGTTTTTTGGTTTGTTTTCTTTTCTCTTAACACAGAATAGTTTGAAATAATGTACTTGTCCTTACTGAAATATTTTTTCTTGAAAAGATCAACTAATTTTGTTTGATCAGCAATTGCTTCTTTTTATTTTGTTAATTTAAATTGTATGTTGCATTACACATTCCAATTAATTGTTCAAACCACTGATAAAAGTGAAGCCTTTGAATTTGTAGAAAAAATTTTCACTGAAAACTGGTTAAGGTGGTAGGATCTCAAGGAAAGATTTTTACAAGCCAAAGCGATAATAGAAGTTTTGTACCATCTCCAAATAATTGATTGTCAAATGAGTTTCTGACCAGCTCCAAACTGGCTTTTTTGGCCTTACTTTGGGTCCCATTTGACATTTTATAAGCTCTATCTGCAGATCTAGTGAAAAAATAGTGAATCCCTCTGCAGGTTTCCAAAGGCACCATCTCACCAGCCCACCATGAAACTCCTGTGCTGAGAATCAGCACCATTAGCCCGCGTGGTGCCCAGGTGTTACAGTGGTGTGACCTGTGCACAATACAGGTTCAGCCTGACTTACTGACTCAATGTGTGAGTGGTGGCTGGGTTAGAAATCTGATTTTCTTGGAGTCTCTGAAAAAGCTGTTTATATTCCTCATTTATAGAGCAGACCTGACAATGTTAAATACACTGAATGCTGGACAGTATGACTGCTGCTGAGCAGTGGCAGGTAGCTGGAGCATCATGTGTCTGCATTCCTGATTTCCCCTCCTGTAGAAGCACGTCTGCTGGTACACCATGACCGTCTTGCTTAATGGTTGCCCAGACACATAGTGAAATCACCTTGGAGACATTCAAAACCATCCAAATGCCATCTAAAGGGAGCTGGACAGGCTTGAGAGGCGGGCCCATGCCAATCTCATGAAGTTCAACAAGGCCAAGTGCAAGGTCCTGCATGTGGGTCGGGGCAATCCCAAGCTGGGCAGAGAATGGATCGAGAGCAGCCCTGAGGAGAGGGACTTGCGGGTGTTGGTGGATGAGAAGCTCAACATGAGCCGGCAATGTGCACTCGGAGCCCAGAAGGCCAACCGCATCCTGGGCTGCATCAAAAGAAGCGTGGCCAGCAGAGGTGATTCTGCACCTCTACTCTGTTCTCATGAGATCCCACCTGGAATACTGCATCCAGCTCTGAAGTCCCCAACATAAGAAGGACATGGACCTGTTGGAGAGGGTCCAGAGGAGGGCCACGAAGATGATCAGAGGGTTAGAGCACCTCTGCTGTAAGGACAGGCTGAGAGAGTTGGGGTTGTTCAGCCTGGAGAAGAGAAGGCTCCAGGGAGACCTTATAGCAGCCTTCCAGTACCTAAAGGGGGCCTCAAGAAAGCTGGAGAGGGACTTTTTACAAGGGCATGTAGTGATAGGACAAGGAGGAATGGCTCCAAACTGGAAGAAGGTACATTTAGATTAGATCTCAGGAAGAAATTTTTCACTCTGAGGGTGGTGAGGCACTGGAACAGGTTGCCCAGGGAAGTTGTGGAGGCCCCATTCCTGAATGTATTCAAGACCAGGTTGGATGGGGCTTTGAGCAGCCAGTTCTAGTGGGAGGTGTCCTTTCCTATGGCAGGGGGGTTGAACCTAGATGGTCTTTAAGGTCGCTTCCAACCTAATCCATTCTATGATTCTATGAAAACTCAGCTGAACATGGCCTCAAGCAAGCAGATCAGAGCTGGCCCTGCCCTGAGAGGAGGATTGAACCACAGACTTCCAGAGGTCCCTTCCAGGCTAAATTATTCTGTGATTCTCTTGGCAATTTGCAGGCTTCTGGCTTGCCTTCTGACCTCTTGCTTTGACATTTTTAAAATGAAGAAGCCTTCATTCAAAGTCAGATTTCATTTAATTTGACTGCTTTTATTAAACATTCAAACATTAAAAAGACTCCTCACATAAGCATTTTGTTTTGGACCAAGTACAAGATTTTATCCAATGTGACATGAATTATTTGTTACTTTCCCATTTGCAAAGGTTTTGACTTTCAACTGAGATAAATGCTTTCTTCTTTCCCACTGCTCCCTGCCCCGTTTTTCATTTTGGCTAATGAACTGAAAAAACAGGTCTTTGCACAGTTATGCTAACAAGCAACTATGAATCCTGAAGAGACTCCAAAGAGAGATTTATTTCAGGAAACTCACACAGTTCCATCTTTCCAGAAGCTGACTTGACTAACCCGACACCCCAGAGCACATATCCCTAGACTAGGCATCCTCTGAGGACCTGATAGAGCTACCCCATCCATCCTGGGGACTCACCGACGGATTTGCAAGTGAACAGAGTCCTCCTTGTGTGCCGGTGGTGTTTCTGTGATGAGCAAGACCATTTGTACTCAGTTCGATTTTCTTAGGCATTTCTTAGGCATTTGATCATGACCTCCGTGCAGATAGAAGCCAGGCTCCCCTAGGCTTTAGCAGTGTGGCTTCACAACCACGAGCAGATCAGAGCAAGGACTACAATAGCAGCATTTTTGCAGCCAGCCCAGGGATTCTCAAAGCTGTCACAAACTGAGAGGAAAGCCTGGCAGGTTTCAAAGAGCCATTTACCAACTGTGCCCCTTTTATCTCATTGTGGAGATAGGGGAAGAAGCTAGTGATGTGTGGAGCCAGGCAGATCCAGATATTTCCCTATTCTGATGGCTTTCCTCCGTCTTCTAAAATGAATATAAGCAAAGCGGTGATGCAATTTACCTCTCGAGTGATACGAAAGCTGCAACAGAAGACATGTCCTGCAAGGGCGAGTATACTTAGATATCTGGACAAGAATACCCCAGCTCTGAGGACTGCAGACATCTTCAAAGTTCTCTGTTCAGCTGCCAGCCAGAGGCCCAGAACACGTGCACTGTTTAGAGTTATGCCCTAAGAAGGCATTTCATGACTATGATTATTGTTTATTTTTTCTTCAGACTCTCCTATCTTACCTATTAATAATATTCCTTCCCCTTCTGTCACTAGAGAAAGAACAAGCCAAACTGGGGAATATGGTTAAATACGGTTAAAGGAGAAACTTTCAAGGAGTGAAGCAGCTGTATCATCTTCAGGTCTGAGCTGATGCAGTATGCAGCCTCTGAGGAGGCTGACACCAGTACCTGCAAGCTGGCTGGGTTTATTTAGATCTTGAGGCCTCCATTCAGCTGGGAACTTAATCATGTGTCAACATTATGCCCCTGAGTACTCCTTCTGGACCTCATCGGGAGTCCTCCATCTCTCTGACCTTGTTCTTGAACAAGTAGCTACATCATTAGGTTCATCTGCATTAAGGACCTTAATTAGAAAAAGACTTCATCTGAAAGGTTCATAGCTGAGCTGAGTGCAGGGGGGAAATCAGCCTCTGAAATCAGGTCTCCTAGGAGGACATTGTACATTGCAGCCAGCTAACCTGGAGGGAGCAGCACTTATGGTAGCATGGAGAGACTCACCAAGAGGATGAAGGAATAGCAACCTCCCTGTGCTAATGAATGGGCCTTTTAAAACTGCTGTACTCATAAGTAGTGAGGAGGAAAATCAGATGCCAAGGAGCCAAGATAGAGAACAAAATGGGTCCTGGGACTGGAAGGTCTGGCTGCACTCAGAAGGCAGCAGATCCAGTGCTCACCAGGGACTGTTGCCTTGGACTGGATGTGAGTCAGGACAACTCCAACGTCAAACATAGGGACTGTGAATGGACATAGATTTCCCAGTTATAAGAGCGTCCATGTAACGACTTGTGTTTTCATAAAATGGGGCCAGATGAACTGCAAAAGCGCAGCACAAAGTGAACATTGACACTGCATAATCAAACACGGTTTCTGTACAAAGCTGCGATAAAATAATTTTACATTTATCATCCCACTTAATTGTAATGGGTCTAAAACTAATGAGCCTTACCTCTAAACTCCATTTAAGACAATAGTTAATTGCTTTATTTTAATAAATGTTGGCAGAATGGTGAGTATAACAATGACTGAACGCTCGATTACTACCTAGGCTAGAAAATGAAGATATACAGTATTAATGATACACACAATCTGAAAAGCAATTAGGATCCTGAAGGTAGAATAGGCAACTCACTTAAAAACAGGGTTATAAATGAACTTTCTCATCAAAAATAAAGCAAAAGGAGGTTTCAGAAACAGGAAAGCTCATTGCCTGGGATTTTGGTTTGATTCATTTCTCGTTCCCCTCCTCTCTGTGACGTGTTCAAAACCTGTCAACAATAGTGTCATGGGAACACAAAAGAGACAAGCAAAGAGCAATACATTCATGCTGAACAGCTTGTGCTGCACAGGATGGATGTATTAAATGCATTAGAGAGCTCAGCTTTACAGCAGCACCAATAAAGGAAAGGGGCACACGGCAGATCTGGAAATCGAGGCTCAGAAATGAAAAGAAGCCCATTTGCTGAAAAAGCGCATGGGAAAGCTATGAACAGAATTAATCTTTGCTGCACATATGTTCTACAGCTCAGAAATACAGTGGTGTATTTCTAAACACACAAAACTGTGGCGTGTGTGGATGCTGGTTCTACTACTACCACCTAAGTCACTACAGATGTCTTGCTTTCCCTGGTTGTGTTTCCCCTACTGGCACAGAAAGCTCTCTAGAACAGAGCACCTCTCTTTGTAAATGGTGGGTAACAGTAGCCGTTGGGTCTGCAGGACATTTCTGGCATCTCCACAACTGCACCAAGGACACCTCATAGAGGGGAACCTTCCCCAGCACGTGCCTTCTGAGTTATTTCACTGCTATCATCTGCCCCAGTGAACAGTGCTGCCCTTGCTTGGCAGGGACAAGGCATGGGAGGAAGGGCATTTGGATAGCAGTTGTCTGAGGTCACTATATTTCTTCTCTCTTACACCTTCCTCTGTGTATTTTTTCCTAGGAGCAATGTTACTGATTCAATGTGAGAATGATATAGCAGCCTTCCAGTATCTGAAGGGGGCCTACAAGAAATCTGGAGAGGAACTTTTTACAAGGGCGTGTAGGGATAGGACAAGGGGGAATGGCTTCAAACTGGAAGAGGGTACATTTAGAATATATATTAGGAAGAAATTTTTCACTCTGAGGGTGGTGAGGCACTGGAACAGGTCGCCCAGGGAAGTTGTGGATGCCCCATCCCTGGATGTGTTCAAGACCAAGTTGGATGAGGCTTTGAGCAGCCAGTTCTAGTGGGAGGTGTCCCTGCCCATGGCAGGGGGGTTGGACCTATGTGATCTTTAAGGTCCCTTCCAACCCAAACCATTCTGTGATTCTGTGTTTACATATACGGCCTTTTTCATCAGACACCGCAGAACAAGGCTAATTTTTATTCAACTTCTTCATCCTTCGAATCTTTGAGTTGTATAATATTAGGCTTCATCTCTATTTTTCCCCATTAAGGGAAATTAGATTCTTTCAAAAGTATAATGACAGTCACTATAGATGGCCATTAACTAATACGTTGTACAGAAACACTGTACTACCTCTCCCTTTAATTTAAAAATTATTATATTCCCCAAAAGTACAAAGTCCTGTTTCCATTCATTAGTGAAGCTGCTGCCTGAACTCAGGATATCTTTTGATCCATTTTCTCTTTCTTTGACAAATGTCTTTTCTTGGCAGTTTGCAGCAGTAAATTTCCATTTTCACAATTGCTTTTTTGGTTTCTTGTTCCATGACTGATTGTTCTCTGTTTATCTATATTTAATCACATTCACTATTTGATATTACTTCAGAGTCCAATTTCAAAACCCATTATCATTTGTTGGTCTTTAGCATAATTTACAAACCAGAAAACCTTGATTTCAGTGTCATTATACCCAGTGTTAATATAAACAATAACAAATCTCGCATCCCACTGCTGGCTTCTGCAGAGTCTCTCATGGTCATTAACATTTTTTTTTAAAGAGACGGTTTCTAGAATTAGCCTAATTTTAAGCACTGCACTAATATCTCATGGATCTATAACTCTGCCTCTTAGATGTTATTTTAATTGGAAACCAAGGAATTGGGTTAAAAGCTTTATGAATATCTTACCCCGCACAGTGATCAGTTTCATTACAGAAGCCTTTACACTGACAGTAAAACTCAACATGTTCTAACAAGCTAGTGAAGCATAACCCTCTTTTTATGAAATCACAAGGGTTTTCCGAAGTAGAGTCTGTATCACACATTTTATGTCCTTTAGAAACAGATCCCTCCTCTAAACTAGTTCTGTTCACAGGAGACAGGGCATCGTCGTTAGGTGGCATGAAGCTTTGGGGATTTTGTGCAGGATCAAAGGTGCAGCCTAAGCAGATCATGAAAGTCCTAGCTATGGCTGCTATCGCCGTCTCTTTTTTTATTAGCATGGCTGCTCAGTGGAACTGCTTTTCTGAACAGATGTTTGCAGGATGAGACTGTTTCCACTGCTTTTCGTTATCCGTTTTCTGAATCCCATCAGCGAGGGCTTGTGTATCCTGGCTGGAGCAGGATGCTCGCCTGAATTAATCCTTGAAGCAATTCTCATTCAGCCAACTTTGAGACCTGTAGAGCAAGGTGGGCTCTATGTGCTTTGACTTTTCCATGACCTTTTGATGCAGGGGCTCTGTCAAGGTATTACAACTACTCATTTGATGGAAAACAACCCCCTTTATGTTTCTTGTCTTGTGAACAGACACACACATGCAAAAGGCACATAACTGCACACATCATGAGTGGGGCATGATTACTAAGGTCCTCGTTTAATGACCTGCTTTCAGTTGTTTATAATTTTGCCAAATGTCCATTATCTGAATAAAACTCATCACCATGTGTCTGCCTCAGGCTGAACTTACACAAAAACTCTCAGTAGAGGCACCACGGCTGTTTTGAGGGGAAGATAGAGAAAAACATGCTGCACTGCTTATGCCAGGCAACCCTTGAGACTTTTCTTAGCAGCTTTAGTACCCCTTCCCCCATTTGAGACTGGCAGGAGAGTTACCTTTATGCCAAGGATAATTGTGCAAATCCCTAGCAAATCTGATGAGCTGAAGTTTTTGGAAGTCACTTTTTTTTCTAGATCCGTAGAGACTTCTGAAAGCTTTACAGCAAACATCTTCCAGGCTTTGGTTTTCACTGAGGGTTCTCCAGCCTTTCAGCTCTTACCCCTCCTGAATGGCCCTTGCGTGGAGATAGTGACTGAATTTGCTCTTCTCAGCTCCAGGGCAGACCCAGAAGTTCTTGCAACACATTCCAGCTCCCTAGTGTCAGGGGGAGGCCAGTCATGGAAACAAAAGTGTTTCTGTCTCTCCTGTGCTTCCCACGGCTTTCTCTTCATTGCTCCCAGTACACCTGTAGCATGAATGTGGGGAGAGGAGTTGCTGGGCTAGACCGAGAGTCTGGTGAAACAGGTAATTAAATTAGGTAGAGGTAAGGGAAGAAAGTTAGAAAAAGTGCTTGGACAAAGAGATGAGTACTAAGAGGTAGGAGAGGAGCCAAGGAACGGGGAGTAAGACTGGGATCAAGCAGGAGAGAAGGGACAGGAGAGACACCTGGTGCATTGTTGCTACAAGGTGGACAGAAAAAACTCTGACCACCCCAGATGGAAAAGAGGTTCAGACCTTCATCAAACTCTCCTGCCACCCATGGAAAAGTGTAAAACCTTCTGGCTAGGTACATGCCTTGTTTTTCAGTGCCAGTCTGCACTGGAAACAGTGACCTACTACTGCTCTCCTCTGTTGGTCCAAGTGACCATGACCAAAGACCACTCTTTCACTCTGTTGATTTTGGCAGATGGACCAATCTATATGACACCATATGGTGAGATGTATCCTGTGTGGTGGGGAGGTTCTGTTTAGGTTTTTAAAAGGTGGAGGAACCTTCATGTTAAAGAAAACTTTCATTAGAAGATCATTACAGAGACTGCAAAGTCAAGCAGTCAAAAGTTAGGAAATGTAAATTGGCAGCAGAGATCTCTCATTGCTGTAAACAGTTATTCTAAATGAAAGACATGTAAAAGCCTTAAATCCCTCAATAGTTATAACTTCTGGTGCCCTTTTCATAAAATATCTAAAAACAATGAAAAAATAAGTTTGGTCACCAGTCATAGCCCACATTCTTGTCCTTTGTGTCTGCAGATGTTTATAGGATATGGGTCAAGAATGAATTTTAGCCTTTATTTTTCTTTTTCTAAAGGAGGGGTAGAGATTTTTGACATACAGAGCAGTGAGTAAAAGTTTGCCAACTTTATCTGGAGATGAAGGTAACCTTATCAATCTTATTAGCTGCTTTAACATCTTTGAAGATGAGAATCGATTCTTCAGCCCCCAGAGCTCACCTGTGTGGAGGGAAAGGTGAAATAACAGAACCGAAACTGGCAACTTGGAAAAACATTACAGTTTACAGCTCTGTAGAGATGGTCTGGTGTGTAAAGTGATTTACTTAACAGGAGGGTTTAAAAATCTTGGAAAGGGAAAATAAAAGACCCACATTTGAGACATGTTCTGCCTCCTCTGATACCCCAGCTCCTACTGATTAGTTCCTGCAGAATTCAGTTTTACAGAGTCTATTTTATAACCATAAATGGCTAGATGGCTTCCTCAAGGTCATGTTCAGACACCAACCAGAACGCCACATTTCTGCTCTGAGGAAAGGAGAGATCTAAGCTGAGATATGGGAGCCACTCAAACCCAAGAGTATAAGGAGGTAGAAGAGACAGATGTCACTTTGTCTACCTCTAAGAGCTGAGCCAGTGTGACTATAAGTTGTGCGTTCTCCCAGACTCTTTCAGTGGTTTTGATAACTTCCCAAGGAGAGCTGCTCTCAGTCAGCATCTCATCTTAGAGAGCAACACTTGAAAGGACAGCAGTAAAACTGAATTTTGAAAGGGCTGAGAATTAATAAGAATCAACTTCTCAAACGCTCTTGGTATTTTATATTCCTGAAAAAAGAACTGGGACTGCCAAATACCTGCCAATAAGCCAGGCTAACCTAGCTCATAAATAAATAGGTAATTCTAAGGAAATAATCATAAACCTGTCTTTGGCCACACATCACTTTTGAACTTTGCTTCAACCACAGTAGAAGACAAGATTATGGATGTGTCTAGGAACAAAAAAGAAATTTAATTCCATGTAAATAGATCTTTCTTATTTCCAGTATTTAAACAAACAGTTCAAAATGGATGGAGGCAATTTTCTTTCTAAAGGACATGGCTAAGAAGCATAGACACCAGGTTGTCAGTTCTCCACTGTTCGCAACGAGAGGTGATTTATCACACAAGCAGTCTGAAATACGTTTCTGGAGGCTGTGTCCAGTTACTTATTTTGGGAAGTAGAAAGAATGGTTTCATGGACAGCCATGAGACAGAAATGAAGAAGAACAAGGGCAACTACAGTTTATTCCCTGACTATTGCAAGAATCCCTGACGGCATTGGCAAGTGATATGGCCCTTAGTTTCTGTCTCAACTTCTTCAGGAGACCACCATTCATCAGTACTTGTAAAGCAGTTGAGATCGTTAGAGGGTGAGGGCAGAACTGCCTCCTTACTGGGCTCAGTAGTTATTCTGAGTCTACAGCAATTACAGGAGACAGTCTGGGGATTTGTATCTTTATTGAGGACCAAAATAGCAAAGTCTCAGAGCTTTTTTTTTAATGCATTGCATACTTTTCTAGATAACTAGGGCTGTGATTCATCTCACCTAGCTTATGAACCAAGCTAATCACTCCTCATAGTCACTGGAGAGACCATAGGCACTTTTGGGGCATGATTTATCACCTCCATTCACAATCTCCACCTCAGGCTGCTCAGCTGTTCCCTACCCTCTGTGGCCTCCATCAGCTTGCTCAGTTATGGGTGTCTACGGTACAGATGAATTTTAGCCTCATTGCCTGATTTTCAGAAGAGCCAAACACCCAACTTTTTAAATGTCAGAGGCCTGTGAAGCAAGGTTGAAGTGTTTGGGTGTTGCTGAGTATTTAGCCTAATTGTGGCTACTTCTCCAAACCCTGTGACTTGACAAGATCATGAGGTTGTGAGGGCTCATGCAAAACGTCACTTGGTACTTCCAGGACACTTTCCCCTCGATAGACACATTCCAGGCAGGGGCATCCATTAAAGAACTTCCTGCAAAATGGACGGGAAAGGCTCTGCCCTCAGAGCCTCGTCTTGGCAAATCCAGATCACAATTTTGCACTTAGAAATGAAGGTTCATCTCCCCAGCAAGGCTGGGATTCAAAGCTCAGGTGGGTTTTTGACCCTTTCTTAGCCATTTCAACATCAAAGATTAGGTCTGCAGAAGACTGTCAGAAAGTTGAAAGCAGTTAGGGCTGAATGAGCCTCCTTCAGAACAGCTGTGTTAATCCTATTATGAAATTAAACTCACCCTCTCCAAGGCAGGTGTGTGTTTCTGCCCCCATGGAAGGCAATGGAGGTTTTAGTTATGCTTCAATAGGGCCGGGTTTCAGCCTTTGCTCTATCTTAACCCTTTCCTGTGCATTTTACTAATCCAGGTTCTCTTATTTAGCCCTGCTCAGGGGATTTGGGGAGAATCAAAGTCTAATAAAATGATTTTCTTCCATAAAGAGGAGAACTGTAGCTACTTACCCTGTGGATGTTCATAAATTTTATCAAAATGTTTAACAATGGCCAGAGGATGGATACAAGTTCGATTTTTGGAGTTGTTTAGAAGCTACACCTTTCCTAACTTCCACTGGTGTTTTAAATATTCAGAACTTCTTGAATAAGGCCTGAAGAGCAATTAACGTGCAGTGCCTTCCAGCACTGGAACCAAAATGTTCTCAAAGTTACTTTTTGGGGCAATGACTTCTATGCCTCATAATTTATATAGATTTTGACATTTGGAAAAAAATTGCATGTTTGAGACAGCATTTAGCAGAGGTTATACATTTCTCTAGCCTTCCTTGACTGTTTTGTAACCGGCTTTGTAGAAAAGTGTTTCTATTTTCACCCTGTCTTACCTTTGTTATTGAAATGCTACAAGACCTCTTGGTCTCACTGCAGACTGTGCAGAGTACTTCAGCTCTCCACATCTGAATTCTGCCGTCTGAGATCTCTCTTATTTTCCTAGTTTCTTTCTTGCTTGAGCTGTGGTTCTTTTCCTAAGAACGAAGTTAATTAGTCTTTGATCTTTTCTTCTTCCCACACAAACCATCTTCTCTGATTTCAAAAACTAGTTTTCCTTCTGGAGCTGATCTTAGGGGGCTACACAGAACGTGTGCAGATGTCCTCATGGGAGACTGGGAGAGCAAAGGGACCCTTAAGCCCTCAGATCAGGGCTGAGCTATGATCTTGCCCATCTCCCAAGTGTTGTGATGGTATCTACCTGATCAGCAGAAATTTTTCAGTACCCCTACACACACTCTGTGCTAGTTGGGCAAGATACTAATAGTTTCTGAGTATCTATGCATGCCTCATTAAACCCTGACCTGCCTTTGCAGGTTCTGCCCCAGTTTATATTGAATGAGCTTTGTTGTCTTTCCTACAGATGTTCACAGCCAAGCCAGCTAGGGGAAGGACAGTTTCCTTCAGCCCAGATCTGCAATGGTGCCTAAATCTCCCTGCTACACACTGGAATTAAGTGCCTAAATGCCCCTGTGCATCTGTAGCCCTGCCCAGAAGAACATTGGCTAAAGAAGGATGAGGGATGTGAGGAGCAAAGAGGAATGATCAAGGATGGGGAGCACCTGTGGTAATGAGAAATAGTTGCAAACCGTTTCCAGGCTTGGTGTGAGGCCACAGGCAGAGTAGGCAGGGCTGGAGGTACCTTCAGCTCAGCTCCTGCCTGAGAAGCTCCTATAGGGTGGGATCCTGGTTGGGATTAACACTGGCCCTACAGAGATGTGGGGAAATAACTTCTCCCCACTAGGATGCACCAGTTCTTCTGCTCTTGGCCTCTGCAAACTGTAAAGGTTTCTGAGACATGAAACTGCAACTGAGCATGTGTGAGGAGAGATATGTGTAAGCCCTAAATTTATTGTCTGTATTATTTCACGATTGTTTGACTTCATTTCTAATACTCTCCTTAGAAAGATTCAGAAGACTGAGTGGAGCAGCAGAGATGAGATACCGCATAACTAATCAGGGCTCAGGCAGATCCCCAAAACAAGCAAGCAATATTAGAAAGATGCTTCCACACTCCTTCCTGATTCATTTTGATGAGATTTTTGCCCAAAGAAGGGGTGTTGGAATGAAGGCCCATGGTGATATTGCCTGACCTTGAAACTTGCATCACACAGCAACTGAATAAGAATATGGAAGAGAAGAAAAAGCTGCTAATAGGATCTTCAGGGGAAAACCCCACATGCCTAAGACAGAAATGTTGCATTCGATCAACACAGCCTGTGAGCCAAATTCTGGTGCAAGGAATTCTGTTACCTTTGATGGCCGTATTCTCAAGAGGCAGGGGAAAAGTATACAAACCCAAGTGCATGATGGTTTGCAAGAGTTCACTGTATGATACAGATAATTACAATTGCCCTTATGCACAGCCACTTACCTGTAATTAATTCATAAAATAATTATCACAAGAGTGCTGCTCTAGTTAGATTTCACATTGAACTTCAATAGAGAAATCTACTGCTGCCGAATACTGAGAGCTAAAAATAATCAATATGAAATAAGGGCTGCCATAAATACTGGATGGGACTGATTCACCCTACATAGGGGAAAGACAGGAGAGTCTTTAGTTAGAGTAAAAGATAGAGTGAAAAGAACTGGTTTAGTATTGAGGGAAAATTGATTGAATACAAGGTGGTGAAGGACTATACTGAAGATACCTCCTCCCTCCCTTCATGTGGGATGAAAGTTCCTCTGTTTGGTCTTTATGTGGTGTGTACTATCAAGTGGTCCAATTTTCAGCTCATAATCTGAACGCTGACTCTTTACAGATTGAGCACAGGGAGGCATTTGTTTTGTTTAAGAGCAATGGAGGAAAAAAAAAAAGAGCACCAATAAAAATTCAGCATCAATTTTTTTTGCCTAGGAGGATTTATGTGCGGCGCCAGGACAGTGAGCCACAGAAAGGGCGGGTTTCCATTTTGCCAAGAAGTGGGATAGATTTAAAAGGATTTACAGTATCGACTTTCATAAATATTCTTTCCAATATATTCATATCACTGCTATCTTGGTTTATTGGACTTTACTTTTGCCGCAGTGACATTGCTTTACCTTTTCCATCTAGTTTGACTTATTTTACTAGTGATGTGTTGTCTGCCTCTGTTTATCAGTTTGTATTTATATGTAGAGTTAAGTGAGCACTGAAAGAAAAAATTAAAGTTCAGCAAATATTGCCTTTGAAGGGTGATCGCATTGTCTATTCTGGGTTCCTGCACGTGCACAAAGCTCGTGGTCCTATGGCTGCTTTGGGGTATGTGGGCACCTCACTCACAAGACCGAATGTTTTCCTCTACTCCTCCTTCCTACTGCCTCCATCGCTGCTCTGGCACAGGACATACAAGGAAACCACATCGCACCATGCACATATATATCACACGCTAGCCAGAGGTCTCGCATTGAAGGACAGGATTTTCCAAAGAAATATCTCCTATGGCTTCAGGAGGCATCCACACACCATGCAGTACTTCTTCAGCACAGACACCACAGCCATCAGACCTCCCCTGTACCACTGACAGAAAGGATAAGGCATGCCTGGGGTTCTCACCTAACATACCTGCTGGTGAGAGCTGGGAAAGGGGTCTGAAATGAATGAAATATGCCTTTTTATCTTGAAGCTGCAGAGTATCACAAGGCTCTTCCACAGCTCATCAATCAGGTGTTAATTTGATTAAGTATCTTCCCCTTCTCCCGGGTCATTTGTGAACATGCAAACACCACAGACCTTAATAGAGATCCTTAACATAGGATCTCACTTTTTCTCACTGTCTAGTGTGAAAACAAACTGTTCATTCCCACCTTATTGCTTAATTAATTAAGCAATTCCTAGTTAATTGCTTTCAGTAATTAATCTGGAGTAGGACTTTCCCTCTTATCCCATGAGAACTTAGTTTCCTTAACAGTCTGGTGAGATATTTAAGTTTTTTGAAACTCCAGCTTCTCTGCACTGACAAAACCTTATTTATCTTCATGCTTATTGGCTCATTGCAAATAATCCTAAGAGATTTGTGAGACATCATTTCTTTTTTACAAAGTTCCCATTAATTCTTCACAATGTATCAGTTTTTCATATCAGTGTTTTCTAATTCTTTTCTTTTTTGTATCTTATACCTTTTTTGTCTGGTGCAAAAGATGGTGTCACTAATCTCTGGATCCTTACACCACTCCTAAAGCTCTTTTAAAGAGTAGTGCTATATTTGCCACTGAGATTGGATTTATTGCCCTGCATTTCTCAGATAGGAAGGCTCAGTTAAACAATACTTGGTGATTCTCCAGTTTCATATTTGAGTACTATTTGAACACTTGAGTTAATATCATCTGGCTCAAGCAATTTGGGCCTGTTTAATCTATTAATTCACTCCTAAATCTCCTCTATAGGCACTTTATTTTGAGACACTTTTCCCAGCTCTGCAGCTGTGAAGTGCGGTTGGGGTGTAGGACTCTTCCAAATCTGTAGAGAACCGTGAAGCAAGAATTTAATTTCACATTTTCATGAAATAGCTAGTACTTCACTCTCTAGTCAAGGGTAGTTTATGAATGTAATAAGAGGTAGCAATATTTCAAAGTATTTCCTCAGCTTCTGTTACCTGTAATAAAATGTTCAAATAAAATTAATAAAATATCACAACAAGCCTTTGTAAATAAATCCTTCCAAAAACCATTAGAAGGCACTATTGAAGGAACAGAACTGCACACTGATTTTTGAATTATACATATGTGACAAATCACGGCAAATCGACTATCTTCTGGAAGAAGTCCTGACTTAATTCCCTGTCGGTTTGGACCTGCTGCCTCCTTATCCCCTGGAGAAATCTCCTCCCTTCAAAGAACTCTATTGCTCTAATCATCCCTAAGTATGAAAGCCTGGAGCTCATTATCCCTGTCCGTGTATCCTGCGGCGAGAACGACCTGCTGCTTTCTGCCAGCCTGTTCACAAATGAAACTCTCAGGGAGATGGTTTTTTGGCAATTGCTGTTAAAGGGAGGATGGGTTTGGGGAACATCAGCTTTCCATGAGTTGCAGCCAGGAGAACTGCAGTTGTGTTTTTTAAAGCTGTGGTAACCAGACCTTAAAATGACTCCGTGCAAAATGCAAATCCAGCCTTTAGGGGTGGGTGCCTTGGGGCTGTGCTCCCCACCCCCCCAGAATGTCTTTCCCCACAGCATCCTGAGGGAGCTGTTACTGGGTGAAGCCTGTAGGAAGCAGAGGCTCTACCTGCCTGCGGGTAGGGGTCTGCAGGCGGGGTGTCTAATGGGAACCAGCCCTCCCCAGCTCCTTTCAGAGCTGGGTGTGCTCATCTGAATGCAGCCTGAAGCGAGTCAGATGGCTGACAACTCGAAAAAGCTCTGTAGGTTATCAAGGGAGCTCATGGTAAACTGCTCCAAGGGGGTCACCTACCTTGCGTCCCCTCTGCCTGGCTGCGAGTCCTCTGGGAGCGGCATGAGCAACCAGGGCCCCTGGGGACCCTCAGGCTCTCTGTCTATATTTTTTCAGCCTGGATTTCCCCTGTTCCTGGCTGGAGAAGAGACTGAGAGTGGAGGGGAACGCAGAGGAGAATTTCCCTGAATTTCCCAATTCCCTGCCCGCACCGCCTCTCACCCTGTGGCAGAGGCTGCCCTCGCTCAGCACGGGTACCATATGTCCGAGGGCGAGGGTAGGAGCAAGTTGTCCCCGGGCAGCTGGCCAGGAGAACAGATGGCTGTGCGAAGGCACTAAAGACTGTGAATCAACCCTGGATGTGGAGGGCACAAGTCAAACAAGAACATTTAAAGGTCTGCCCAGCCCGCGCTCAGCCATCTGTACTAATGGAGAAGAGACACCGCTCAGAAGTGGTACTAGGGATTAAGTAATTCCTGTCGGTGTCCTTGTACAAGTCCCGGTTAAGGGGGCTGCTCCTTGTATCTGAGAAGCAAAATGTGTCCCATCCTGCGCTGCTCGGAAAGAAGAGGTTCTGCTGTTCCCGGAATAGTAGTCAGTAAAGGAAACCGCTTTTATTTCAGTGTAGCTATTTATCTGTTTGTTTTCTTTTAACAGCAATCAAATCAAATCAGAGTAAATCACTCTGAAGAAGCCACAATGCATCAAAGTGCTGTGCCGTGCCATCCTTGATGCTGCTCCAGGCACAGAACAGCACATCCTCCCTTGGAAGGAAAGGTCTGAGGCAGGGAAGTACCCTCTGAAGTCAAAAAATCTGCACGATGAGGCCAGCAACGCCTCCTGTTAAAATTGCAGATGACTCATTGCTTATCTAAACAAGAAGCGGTGAGTGTCTGGGAAGCGGTGAGCATGTTTTTGCCTGCTCAGATGTGCTTTTTGGCCACCAGGTCAGGAAGGTGCTAAAATCTGCTGCAGAGGATTTACTTCACAGACAGGATAAATCTCTGACCACTCAGATGAGAAATGAGTCCTCTTTGCTTAATAAGTTTTGCATGCATGCTCCTTCCAGTTTTGATTAAACTTTCTTTTAAATTTGTTGTTTAGAGTGGGGAAAACTCTTTAGGTTTCCTTTGAGCGAAGAAAGCTATTTCCTATCTAGTAGGGGTTTTACGATTATCCTAATCCTAACTCTGCACTAGTCATGCCCCGACTACTTTAAGGAAAACAAAATAAATATTTTACTACATATTTTCTGTTGTTTTCTTGGACTGGTTTTTGGAACCAATACTTTAGCATTTACAGGAGATACATAAATATTTTTTAATATGCACAGACAAAAGTAACTCTCGCTGTAATTAAAGTAAGAAGAGTTTCCATAATAAAGCCTCCTAATTCCCAAGTATAAAGCAACAGATTCTGTTTGGATTCCTTCAATAACATTGTTCACTGATGAATAATATTCATTTATAGATCTCATGGGAACAGCAGTTTAAAATGGCTGAAGGAAGACATTTAAAGGGATGATAAGAATTGCTTATAGAGTGTTAGAAATTCTGGTACATAAACACATCATTAACTATAAGACAATAACTGGAGACAATTATTACAGTTTTACTGCCAGACAGGTGGCACAGAGGAGTGACAAAGGTACTGGCTGGGCTCCTGCTGTGACACAGCCTCTCCATGTGTCCTTATCCCCATCACTTGGAGAGGAGCTCCATGGGGGTGCTGAGGCACCTGATGGCTGCTGCTCTGAAGCAGTGGTCCATGTCCATACGCTGCTGCAGGTGTGGGCATTAGCTTCTCAGGGATGCATTCCCGGGGGGCTGCTCCACCCGTGGTCCTGTCTCTAGTTTGATAGCTGCTGGATAGTTTCATAGCTGCAAAGCAGGTCGTCAGCAGGGTTAAACCCCTGGAGGTGCCCACACTTGATAACAAGGCTTCTTGTTTCTTGACTATTTTTTTGATGCAGAAAAGCAAATGTCTCCATCAAGGTTGGCCCAGAGATATTCCCAATGCCCACAAAAAGGGAGGGATAGAAGTAAAATGCTTCTCAGCTCCTTGAGCAACTCTGCAAAATGTGGCTGGCACTGGCAGGAGCCTCAACACCCCACTGATGGGCTGAGTTGTCCACAAGACTCTGTTACCGCAGTGCACCAGGCAGCTCAGCATCCACACCTGCCTGAGCAGGGAGGTAGAAAATCAAAAATCAAGCAAGAATCGGATCTTTTTTGTCCTTCTAGCACAGCCATGCTGGTGTTGACGGCTCTGGGCAGCAGCACCTGCACACGAGCACTATAGACTGACTTACTGCAGGGGCTTGGGGCAATCCCCCATCTCCCGTGGATTCTGGTGCCTGCACTGGGGAGGAAGGACAAAAGGAAAAAATGAACAAGCAGTGCAAAATTAAGTGCCTCTAATTTAAGTAGAAGCTGCCCTGGGCGTTGCCCCAGGCCATGGAGGAGGTAATGACTGAGACTGGATAACAACAGGGACTTCTGCTCAATCCATGCCATGTTTTTTTTTCCCTTATTTTGGCTCTCCAAGCAGCACCAGGTGGCTTCGTGCTGCTCAATCTTGGCCTGGGACACAGGAAAGGAGCAGTGATGGCTTTGGGCCTCGGCCGAGATGGGTGAGCACCTTTTGCAGGATGCTGGCTCTCACGAGCCCCTCCAAGCCACGCAACCTTCACAGGCTTGTCCAAAGACCCGTGGCTGTAACAGACCTTTAAAGATCGTCATACAGCAAGTGTGGACATAAAGCCCACAGTATATTTGTATTCTGCTGGGAGAAAATAAATCAAGGAATGAACGCAAAGATTTTTTTTTTTCCACTGGCACTCTTTTTCTTGCTTTATTACAGCAATGTGATATGAAGGAGGGGCACGGGGCTAATGAATTTCGACCTGTTTAGTCATAAAGATTTATACCTGTGGCTTAGAGCTAATATTGACCAATCAAATGGCTCCCCAAATCCTGCCCATTTTATAAAACTTAATCATACCCTCATGGCAGCCCAGGTACAAAATAAATTTTGATTTACAACTGTACTAAAATGATTGGTATTTTATGCTGATCATTAACAGTATTTCACACTGGAGAGTAGTTATATTAGAAAGCAGTAAAATGGTGTGTATCACATAACGATATTATATTTGGGCACCACACAGAATACCAAGGGCTTATTGAATTTGTGTCTGAAGGGGACATTTGTTAAAAACATGACCATTTCAAGTGGGAAAAATGTGTATTATTTTCAGAAGTTTATTCTGCTAACATGCAGTTGGTGTTGGTGTAACCTTTCTGACTTTGGTGCTGTAAGTGATGCTGATTCATCTATTACTCTGCAATGACCATGCAGAGGGCTGAATATTGAGGTTTGATTCCTCTTTGGCCCATGGAAGCTGCAGAGGATATTGGTGTGGGTAGGATTAGATGTAATTTTATTCTTGCAGCAGAGCTAAGGTTGTAAAAATACATGCTCGGTAGGTTTTTTTATTCACCTTGTTTCAAAAATCATTTCCTGTGCTAGGGTTTAAAAACAAACAAGATTAACATTGGGAATATCTCCAGTAGGTCTGTTGATATGGCCTCTGGCTTAATAAGCAAGGCACAAGCACACAGTATAATTGTCCTGGAGAAGAAGTGGGATACTCATAATCCTGACACCCAAGGGTTCAAAGAGAAGTTGCTTCCTAAAATATACATGTGCACGCATGTGTGCTTGTACGGATCCTGGGGAGTTCCGATGAGCATATTCAGAGAAAAATTCTGGTGGTGCGTGGTCCAGCAAAAATGTTCCTGAATCAGCCTCCGAAGGCAACTGTAGATAACTGCACCACTACCGCTGCAGCAGCCTAATAACCCTTTCATTACAGCGCATTGAAAATAATGCATTAGAAAGTGCAGGAGGGTGGGATTGAACAAAAGGTCAGGGGAGCACTTTGTAGGCAGTGTGACTTTCCTGCCTTGCCGTTGTCTTCAGAAGTGACATCTTGAAAGCTTCAACACGTTCAACATTTTACGCACAGGAACAGAGCCGCTGGCTTTGAGAGGTGGCCACTTATGGAGGTGCCTACATGAGTTTTTAGTAATCTCCTTGCAAATGCATGAATGCTGGCTGCTCCGGAAATACCACCTGGGGTGTGTGTGCCCATTTTGTGCTGTTGTTTTAGGTGTATGAAATTTCATCTGAGGCGGTACCTTTCTTGTGGCTCACCTCAGGAAGGGGAAGCGTGACCGAAGCGCTGCATCTCAGGTCACTGTTTATTTTATATTGCTAGATACAAGACAGCTGCTGTTAAGAGACAACACTTTTGCACACAGTTTTCACTCACCGTTGTCGCAGGAATTGCATTAACTTCCTGAAGCATTTGCAGATGCAAGAATTGCCAATGCAGCAGGTCACAAATAAGGTTCATTTCTATTGTATGTGAGGTCCTAGAAACCAGAAACAAATCAAGACGTCTCCTCCCAGCTCACTCCTCTCCCCCGTTGTATGTGTGACTGTATAAGCTTTGAAAAAGAAGGCAATTTCAGTCTGTAAATCCAAATCAATTTTAGGCCAGAGCCACTAAAATAAGTCAATTTGTGGCAAGTCAAGTCATCCAGACTAAGGGAAAAAAATCCAAATAGTGCAGAAAACCACAAACATGATGCAAACATTCAAAGTGATGTGGATCTGCTCAGACGGTGGCAATTCTGCTCATGGATGAACCAAGGTTAAACCTCCTAAGCTTTCAAATATCTATCTTTAACCTGCTTATTTGCTTCTCTCTCCTATGTTTCAGGATTCGCTCCATGGCATTACCTTGAGCTTTGCTTCTCTGGTCATGTGTTCAGAGCCTAAGTAACTTATTTTCACCTGTCTATTTTCCAACAGCTAAGTAGGGGGGGGGAACAAAAACCAGAAAATCTACTGATTATTTGGCTGATCATTTTACAGAGCTGGCATAAAGAGGTGAGATGGGCATCTGAGTGCATTATTTGTCTTGTTTTAATCACAATTGTTACTGGGTTTGAATTCCTTGGATGGAAGGAACAAAAAGCCCTCTTGAATTAATGGTGAAAAACTTGGAAACCCAGAGAGTTGACAAAGCACTTTCACAGCTTGCCGCTCCCTGAATGGCAGCTGATAATGAGCTCACAAACTTGTGACTTGCGAGAGCTCATCCGTGAAGGGGGAAAGTAAAAATTGCTTTTATGAGTTTTAAAACACTCATAACTTTATTAAGCTCCCCTTTTCACTAGTAAAATAAGTTTAATTGCCCTTCATGGGTGAGGAATTATGTTTATTCTGAAGTGATTCATTTTTGTCTCCTGTTGAAGGGATTCTTTTCTTTTGCCTTTTCTTGTGCATTTATGAGCTGTTAGCATGGCGATGAAAAGAGGGGAGGAGAAGCCTGTCACCAAAGCCCTGGCAAACCACTGGTGCTTAATTCCTTGTTTCCACTTGATGGGTTTATACTGTGCCAGTTTTTCCAGTGGCATGAAGGGAGTCAGCTCTCCTGTTCCCTTTGACAGGCAGTGAAAGCTGGGAGCCCCATAAACATTTCAACATGACAAGCTCTATAATTAAAAATAATTATATCAATGAACAGTCAGCAGCAACCAGTCTTCAACGTATTTGTGAATGTTTGGTTTTTAGAAACAGAATCTTGTGACAGTCACAGTTACAGTCCTTGCTATGCTAGTTGGATGCTCAGAAGGTGAGGTTTGGTTGATATGTAGTTATTCTGGAAGGTTTTGGTCCATGATTACTTATGTGCATGTTGTGTAGTATAGGATTTCCCAGAAGTCATGTAGACTGAAGGACTGCTGCACCAGTCTGCTTTGAAAGGGTTTCTCAGATCACAGAATCTGCTTGCCGGTGTTAAGCCAGACTTCATGAAAGGAAGTAAAGGACTCTCCTTTCTCTTCCTGAAGATGGTCTTCAAGGAGGGAGAGCAAACATTGGACCAACAACTCTAATATGAACACTACCCTCATGATTAAGATGGATTTTCTCATTAATAGTAGTTTGTTTCTACATTTTTAATGTTAGTGATCAACATTTGGAAGTTCTTACTCTGTTAGAGTCAAGATCTTATAATAAATTATGCAGATAGTGAGAAGAGACAGGACCTGTCTGCAGAAAGACCTAGGAACTCCATCATAGATCAACATGCCTTTGTGCTGATTGCTGGGAAAACACTTGGAAGCGGAAGTTGTTGCCATTCCTAAATTTCTGCAATAGTTCATTGGAGACTTTGACATCTACACATAGTACAGCACAACACAAAATAACTCTGAGAAAGCTGGAATTCAGAACTGAAAAGTAGAAATTAAGTGGGAAGCTTTATTCCAGGGCAAGGAAATGAATAGACAGAAGCTGTAGAGCAAAACATTGAAGCAAAGGGAGCATTTATTAAGAACCTGGCAGCCAAAGATGGGAAAGTTTTATGATTGCAGTGTCACTGTCTCCTGGTTGCTTGGCTCCCTTTCTAGCTAAGCAGCTTGGTTTGTCCCAGAGATTTAATTTCCCATACACACAGTTTGTCTCATCACTTTCACTTTTTTATTAGTGGCGACGGAAAAGCCCAGCTCTTCTTTTTCTTTTTGCATTTTGGCAAGATTCGATAATCTCTTCAGCAAACTAACAAGCTGAAACATATTTTTTTAAGTGAGCCTAGCAAGATGGATTTAAAGTCATGGATTTCAAGTTTAGTGCAAAATACACTTGTCTTGACAGCAGCAGCAACTGTGGAGAGGCAGGTAAGTTTTGATTCACTGGTTGTAAGGACCATATGTAGCTATAACTTTGTAATCTACTTACTTACTCCAGCAGAAGTTACAACTGAGCAAAGGGGACTTGCTGACCAAGGTCTGTCATAGAAATGGGCACAGCTCATCAGTTCTTGCAAGCAACCATTTCCAGAAGGTCAGGCGGGTCCCTAGCTCCCACCAGTTGACAAAGATTCAGATTTTTTCAATTTCTCCTACAACTTTTTACAGCTATGCTGTTTCCAGTATCCTGAAAATGAGCATGACAGTTCCCCTCCCCGTAGTCCTACACCATAGGGCAAGACCAAGGTTTCTTAAGGTATGCCTGAGATAAGGATTTGTTCCTGCTCTCATTCCTAGGGTTTTCTTTGGGAATTTCAGGGACTCATGGTTGTGTGACCCCTCTCTTCAGAACCAGGCCAACAAAGAAGAGCATCCAGTTAAGTATTCACAGATTCAGCCAAGATGTTCAAGTGCTTCTACAGTTTCTCTCTTATAAACGAGTGGTGTAGGCTCCACCTAAGCTAACGTTACGCTTCTGCAGCCTACAAGTGAGTGAGTCTGCCAAGGCTTTTTCTTAAGTTTGTGGAGAGAAACAAATATTTTTAAGACATGACTGTAGACGTCTTTAGGGTGAGATGAAATACATCTTCTCTGAAAATTCCCTGGCTGAGTTTCCAACAGCCACACAGGGATCCCAGGGTAACTATCAACTCCTACACAGAAGTCTACATTTTATGTGTCTAAATTCTGTTAAGTTAATTCCACAGTAATGATCACAGTGAGTCAATATCCCAGTTAACAAGGAGCCCTCAGATTAAGTCTTTTGATTGCTCTTCTGTCCTTCATAATGCATGGTGAAAAGAATTTCCTTTTATTTTAATGTTGTGATTGTAACCTGGAAATTCAGATGAGTCTGGACCTATTAATACAATTGTAACCATGGATTAATCAAGAAACTGGGATTTTGCTTTAAATTATGTTTCCTTGCTGCTTCTTTAGAGTGCTTATTCTGCACTGGAAGGTGAAACGTGTTAGGTTAACTGCATTAAGAAAAGAAAATGGAGATTCCTGTTTGCAGGATCTATCTAAATACCATCTCACCCTTCATGTTACACTCTAATGGGATTTGAATAATGTACTGGTATCTAACCTCTGTATACAGATTGAATCTAAATTATTTGTATGAAGGATTCAAGGACATCGCTTTCGTCCTTGCTGTTATTCCCTCTTGCCCAACTGGTCTACAGCTGGTTAAGAAAACATTCCTACTTTTGAGATTGATGCAGAAAGTGTTTCTTAGAGGAGGACACGATATTACAAACAGAACTCTGAGCTGATAGAGGAGAATTTACTTCAGCAAAGAACCGCATCTCGCAAACTCATGATAGATTTTCCCGAATACTATATGACGTATCTGGCTCCTTGATTAGGTAATTTGCTATAATAGAAATTGTTTTATGGGTTCAGATATAAATGAGTCTCACTTACCTTTCATCACCAAACTGTTGCACAGAAAATCATCAACAAATTTTGATAAGAACTGATTTATTGGAATTTTTGCAAAGGCTGACACCCACATGGGAAATCAAAATTCTTGAACAGTGTCTGGTTGCTGCCTGGATAGTGATGGGAGCCTGAGTTGCAAGCAGCCTTGCAAGAGCATCTCTATCTGGATCACTTGAGAATTCCCAAGGTGCAGTTCTTATATCCAGCTCCTCCATATCCAGTACAGAAAATGCATGATCCATAGTTATTGGTTATCTTAAACTGCAGACAAACACCACTTGCCTTAGTAAAAAAGTACAACAGTACAGAATAACAAAAACTTGTCCTTTGTGACCCTTTCTGTATTTGCAAGAGAAGTTTCTATTGTCTATTATCTGTGTAAAATTTGATCAATTTTGCAGTGAGACTTACCTCAGAGCGTCCAGATTCTCCATCCAGGGTATTCATCAACATGTCAAAATGTACAAATTGCTCTGAAACATAACAATTGGTCTAAGGACAGCAGGCAGTGCCTGCGGAAGTCTTCAGGATGCTCCAAAATTCCCACCTGGAGAGCTCCTACACTGAATAGTGAAATACTTTGTGTGAAAGGTGGCAAGGAGTGCAGTCAGTACCCTTGTTTCAGGTTGGTCCACCACTTGAACTTCGACCACTGTCTCATCTGTGCAGCTGGGGAGTTCCTGGCCACACAAAGGGATTAATAACATAAGTGCATGGGGTGTATGCACAGGCGCAGCCTTGATTCCCCGCTGCAGCGTAGCTATGCATACAGAATAAACTGATTGACTTTCATAGCTCACCGAAACATAGGTGTCTTCCCAGGCCTCCTGTGCAGTGAACAAACTAAAATAGTCCACTGGGAGCCCAGCCACTATTTAGTGCCACTTCTTTCCAATGACCAGGTAGTAAGCTTGCTTCCAACTTGGGTGCTCTGAGTGGATACTAAAGCTAGATTGGGTAAATCCAGGCTTCAGTTCCTTCATTGCCTGTGAATGGGCTCTCCCCACTTCACACAGCAGCTCCGGCAGAAGCAGACACATGTGAATTATCAGGTACATCATGGAAAGGTATTCTGCCAGCTTGCAAAATCTTTCTGGCTCCCATTGCCATGCTAGATGGTGACACAGTTGAACCAGAATGTACCCTGTAATAAAAAGAATTAAAGTCGGGGCAGAAATTATATCTGCTTAACATTCAGTAGCATCTTGAATCAGACACAAACATTAAATCCTTAAAAATTAAATTCAAACAGAAAATCCTTTCACACCCCCAAGGAGTTTCCAAGCAGGAGTGAAAGATCATCTCTGGGGCCAGATTGCCGGCTGCTTCTGGTAACGCTGGCAAATGCAAGGGCGAAAGATGACAGATAGTCCATGCAGAGACTGTATGGACCTTTTCACAGCTGACAAGGGCCAGGAAGAAACTAAGAGGGTAGCTCAATCCTGCAGGTTCAGGCTGAGTCATGTCACCACTCCAGATAGAGCAAACTACGGCACCTGGGTGGATGGAGGAACTCATGATTCTTGACTGCACTGAAGAGCCCAAGGTGCATGTCTCCTGTCCCCTCTGCATAAATCTGGGCTAACGACACATTGTTGTACCGCTGCTTTCTGTGGGCTCCAGGCACTGAGCTACAAATTTCAAAGCCCAGAGTTTTGGCAACGGCATTGGGTATGTGTCACTAATTTTGCAAAAGCAGTCTCAAAAATCATCGTGGCATTCTAGATAGAGCATTTCTTCATCTTATGTGTGCACAATGCTTCAGAGAGCAAGGAGACAGTTCCAGACAGAGACATAGCCAGAAAACTCTAATCAAGGAGTAATACAAGGAGGAAGGGGCAAAGAATAAGTTTACCACTCACTGAACCTTTCCTTCCTTTCATTTACCTGTTCCTGTTTGCCCTGTCTTTCCCACTTGCTTTACTTCCACTTTTGAAGTTTTTGCACATCACTACTAGGCTGGACTGTTCATACTAACAGTTTATTGGCATTATTGGTTCACAGTATTAAAAGCTCCCTTAGACCATGAAATTTTAATAAAGTGAAATATATTCATTCTTGTGAAAAAGCAGATATAGGGAAAATGAATTGATCAGGAATGTCTGATAATCAATTTCCTCTGGTAAGCACACAAAATAATTATTCGTCCAGACCTTGCTGTTTAATTTGCCTCCTCTGCTCATGCATCTTATAGACAATCCATCAGCATTTCCCTGCTTCCACCAGAAGTAAAATGGTATCTTAACAACACAGCTTTCAGATATGGATTGTTCAAGTATTATGTGCAAAGTATATCATCAAAGCAATCCCCTCCTCAAAAATGTTCTTCAAAATATTTAACCAAGTCCACAAAATGAAGATTTGTCAGGATGACAGAATTCATTACAAATGGAAGTTTAAAAATAACAGCATCATTCAAACTAAGTAGTGGCTGTTTGAAACAATGGCATGGTCTCTTTTGTAATAGCTGTTTAAAATTTAGTGGTGGCACCAGCAAACAGAGGTCAACAATGCCTCTGACCTGACCTCTGGTCAGTTTGCTACTGCCTTGGGAATCCCTCTTCAGAAAACAAACTGAAAACAAGATTATAGAAATAAAATGTTTCTTATTGACCACAAGTTGATAGCAGCAGCATGTTAATTATTGAACCTTTGGACTAGATTTGTGGCAGAACTGGCGGTCCCAATAAGAAATAGGTTCCTTACAGTGTCAGGTGTTGTATAATGGACAGAAGCATTGTCCTGTCCCCAGAGACCTCCCACATGTGGCACAAGTTTGCAGATGGGGCTGATTCTGATCGAATGTGGGTGTCTGGAGTGGGAGTAGAGACCATGACACCCATTATAGTCATTGGTGAAATAGGTGCTTTTAGAGTGAGTCATCTAAAAGAAAGGTCTAACTGAGACTAGGTGAGTTAGATCCTGAATGTGCCCATCTGTCCCCATTGACTGTAAGGTTGACTGGTTCACATGGAAACTTCTGTCCTGCAGACATCCCAAGTTAAGCTAAGTGATCCCACCTCAGAGACCAGCGCAAGGGACTCAGGGAGATGAATGCAAGTCTCGTCAGCTGCGATACCAGCACAGCAGATGCAGAGGTGGTTGGTTCCCTTGTTCACAATTGCAATAGATCCTAAAGGAAGCACTGGCTATGGTTAAAAATAATTGCTATCTCTGCCTTGCTGTCCTGAAAGATTAAGATATTTCCTGAATGGCTTACAATAGATGCCCAGGGAGAGGATGGAGAATCAGTCTCAAAATTTGGGCTCAGCCAGCAGTGCTGGTTCAGGCTCTCCTTGGCTGTAGGTGAAAAGTCCAGCACCACACTCAGCAGTGCCCCTGGGCAAAAACCCTAGAGGGACAGCAGCCTCAGAGCTATGGGTGCCACCCCCACCAAAAGTATCTAGGTGCCACATTCCTCTTCAGCTGAAAGAACGTGCTGCTGTACCTCAGCCATCCTGGTCAGAGAAAGGGATGCGTGTGGCTCCCCACTCGCTTTTCTCAAGGAGCAACGCAACAATTACTCAGATCCCATTTTTAGAGTCCCTGCCCCCCAGGAGCAGTTCTAAGCTATGAAAATAGAGTACAGAGAGAAAGCTGTGGGAAGTGTATCAACCTAATAAATTCCTGCTGGGAGAGGGAGTAGGGTGTTCGGCTCTGGGCGTGTGGGGCTGCATATTCAAGATTGATTGCTCATTTGAGCCCCATACTGGGAAGCTTTCTCATTTCCCTTCTGGCAAACATTAATTTCCTTTACTTTCCTGTTATATTCACTGTTCCTAGAGGGAAATATTTTGCTGACGACAACAGTATTTTTCATGCTGAATTATTCCGCTTGTGTGGAAATCTGGCCCTGTGAGGTGCTCAGTCCTCTCTGCTCTCTCCAGAAATGAGTTGGGATGCAAAGAAGCTGATGGTTTGCAAAAGGATCATAAGATCTTCCAGGTTCATGCTCATTGCAAACAAAACAAGGCAAATGTAGCATCCAGTTGGCAAACCTGCTAAGCAAATATCAACGCTCATAAGAAAAGCGGAGCTGGACAACATGATGGCAGTGATATAGCTGTTCTCATCAGCAAGAATAATTAGGAACCTACTACATTATTTAACAACTACTCAGTGAGCTTGTAAATGTTGCACATACTGGCCTAAGAAAGGAATCTATAATTCTACAAGGACACCCTGCTCTTCAGGTAGCACTGGTGGCTCTAGAAATATGTTTTGTTAGAGGTATCTTTTAACAGCTTTTTTCATAACCCTCAACCAGAGAGAAAACAATTGCATTTCTTGTCCTCTAGCATTGCTCTGTCTGCTCTCTAAGTATGGTCAAGCTCATCAGACCACTGGTGTCAAGTTAAAGATGGATTAAGACATTATGAGACTGCTAGAACCAGTAGTAAAGCAGATTAGCATTTCTCTAATCAAATCTAAATCCTATCGTTTCCCCATAGAGAAGAGTGGTTCAGGAGCTGGTCTGAGCACTGTGCTTTACTAGTTATTTTCTGTGTGGGAAAATCATTAAATGAACTTTTTAAGACAACCACATACTTGAACTTACAGATAAGGCTCTGAATGGGATTTTCTGAATGTTTATTTGCACCTTAAAGTAGCCAGAGTGGAAGAAAGTAGAAGTAAGACATGGACTTGTCTGTGTCGAGCCAGCTTCAAAAAATATTGTGGATCAATAGGAAAAATTATTTGATACAATTCTTTTTTGTTCTCTAAATATTTTATTTTAAAATATAGAACTTGGGGAAAAAATGGAAAGCCAGGATGACCAGGGTAAAATAAATTGTCTTGTTGAAAAACTGTTAAAGCAATTAATGGGCTGAAACTTTGTTTTAAAGACGGGGTTTTTTAATTACTTCTGGATGTTCCTTTTTAAGTTTGACCCATGTTTGAAGAAAAAATCAGTTTTGCCAAGCCAGAGTTTTAGGCGAAGCAAGTGGTCTAGTTTCCTAAAATGTATCCATTGCCTTTCACTTCATCGATGAACACGTAGGGTTTGCCACGGATAAGTGAATGGAGGACTCTGATGTTCAGACAGAAAAAAATTAATTCCCTCCACACACACCCCTGGGTGTCACTAAGAAAGACAGCAAAGTGCTGCCAAGGACTTTTGAGTGTTTCTGGTTTTGGAAGCCTATAGACAGCAGCTGCAAGCTCCCTAAATTATGTATGGGCACTACACGAACCACTGGCTTCCCACTCATAGCAAACAAGACCTTCAGAGGTCAACCCTGCTCAGAATCATCAATGTATCATTGCTGAAAGGTGTCTGTGCAGCTTCTTCATAAGGACCTGCAAAGGTGGAGATGCTGGGCCCTCCCAGTGCCTCAGTATCCTTAAAAGGTTTTTCCTAACGACTAACAAGAGTCTGCTGTAGTCTAACGCTTTTTCTTTCCTTCCTACCCACAAGGAACAGAGCGAGCAGTTTATTTCTTGCTGCTTATAATAATTTTTTGCATCGCTGAAGGCTGTTACTGTCCCTCATCTTTGACTAAACAACTCCAGTTAACTCCTCAAATCTTCCACGAGCAGTCCACATTATTACTGGAGTGCTCCAGACTGAATGCAGTAGTTGAGCTGAATCTGTACTTTTTCTGCGGCGAATGGATGGTTACCCATGCCACCATTTTCAAGCATCCCAACATGATACCTCTTTTCATGACCCCATTGACGTATTTGCTATGGCACCTACTCATATCTCCAAATCCTTTTCTGCAGCACCACTAACCACACCAGCACACGCCAGCCAGTGATTCTTGTGCAGCTGAACGACTCCACCCAACTGGAACCAGGCACTTGTCTTGCAGAGCTACTATGTCTAATATTTTTTCTATGAATAAACAATGTCCAGTAGTATCCTCTTTCCATCTCATACAGACACAAGTCCTTAGCATAAGCAATTGACAAAGAAACACTTGAAGTTTTTGTCTTTTTTTTTTGTGTGTGTGTGTGCCATTACTTGCCAAAATGACATTAGACATTTACCAAAGTCAAAGCACCATCAATTCTTGAGAACATACATTTTCTCCAGGTCTTTTCTGCAGTTTAGGAACATGCAGGTGACTTTGACTCTATCACAGGATCACACATATGAAATCAGTGGTAGATTGACTTAATATTGAAAAAAGCAGGACTGAATGTATTATTAGTCAGTTTTACAATGCAGGTAGCTTGCACCTAATCCAGAGAGAGGCTTGGGTACATATTATCCTGAGCAGAAACATCAGTTGTGGTAGATGTTTCAGTAAAAGCTGCCATTCCACCTGCTTCAGTTCACCTGAAGAAACATTTCCCTGGAATTTCAATCCCTGAGAGCTTCCCTAGCACATTCCTATACACAGAGATTAGGAGATAATATGCCATTATTAAGAACACAAGGAGTACAGAAGTGATTTATAGTCTGGTGGGCTTTTACTCACCGAAAGAAAACAACTCTTTCAAAAAAGAAGATAAAATTTAATCCTTGTGGAATGATAACAGTAATTCAGGAGGAGTCATTTAGCCAGTTTAAATTTCAGAAGTAACATAAATGAGGTGCCTGAATTCAAGTGTTCATGCCTGTTGGCTGCTTTACTATCGAACCATTTCACTCTCCTGAACAGCAGCAGGCAGGTTCCTGCACTCACATCACGTGCTGTGCTCAGTGGGAGAAAGGGCAAAACCTTCCCAATTTCAAAGCTGCTGCTCACCGTGACGTACCAGACTATGTAAATCACTTAGGGGATTTCCATCTATGATCAGCTGCTGTGAGGAGCCCATTGCTCCTCTGATCCATGTACTCGTGCTTCAGAAAGATCTTTTGCCCAGCCCTGCCTGCAATCCCCACGCTGAGCAGCGTATCGAGCACCCCATCGATTTTAGGTTCAAGACACCACTCCACATGAATGGCAAGATTAGGCCCTGCATGGAGCTCCCTCAGTGGCAACACCTAGGGGACCAAGCCGTGAACCAGTCTCATTGCGGTAGATGATACACAAACACAGATCTTACAGCTTAACGCAGACATATTGCTTTAAAAGCCTGATATTTCACATGTAGGTGCTGAGGCAGTTAAACACGCCCTCTAATGCATTACCAAAG
Organism: Burhinus bistriatus; assembly: GCA_013397275.1. NCBI lineage: Eukaryota > Metazoa > Chordata > Aves > Charadriiformes > Burhinidae > Burhinus > Burhinus bistriatus. Next base: position 951,182 of record VYXH01008235.1, read on the forward strand.
GAACGGGAATGAAGTGCTGTGTTGCTACAGCAAACCATCCAGGTTGATGCAGAGGAGATTTTATACACATAAATCTGAACGCGCTTTTTAAAGATCAAGTAAGCCTGTTCATATAATTCCTAATAAGGCAGACAGTATTAGCCCACTGGAGCTACCACCCAGTTTAAAAAAAAAAAAACAACACAGAAAAAAATTTTTAAAATTACAAGTTGAGCCATGAAAATCAAGTCTGAATAATATTTATGCAACCAAAGAGATTTGGGGTGTTATTTTTTCAGCACAGATCTAAGTTATTCATGAAGCTAGGCAAAGATTGTGGGGAGAAGGTAGCAGCTTTTGTTACAGCAACTGATTTACTTTGAAACAACAGATATGTTTCAGGCCCAAACACTCTTTACTGGGGAAGGAATAGGTACACCGAACTTCAAAGGTGAGCATGAGCCGAGAACAAAGGTTGGAATTTAACTAGGTTCTTTTAATCAGTTAGGGGAAGAAAAAAAGAAAAAAGTTTGGTATCTGCAGTATAGAAGAAAGAATATTACAAAGTGCAAGGTGACATGGCAGTATCTTCTACTGGAAGGAGATACACAAGGTGAGAGGAAAGAGAGAGGGAGAATTTATAGCGCATGGCACATGGATGGTTTCGCTGGGAAGCGAATTGGAGTGTGATGGTGAAGGGGAAGAATTATAATGTGCCATAAATGTTTGTCTCTGTTGATGCTGTGACTTTTTCTCATCATGAGTAATGCCTTTTGATTGTCACCTTTGGAAAGTGTTTTGTAGCTTTCTCTTGAGGATCAAGACGGAGAGCGGAAATTGAGTGGTTGTGTTGTAAAAGTTTGTTGTCTACTAAAATTGGGCAGTTTTGCCCTTTTGCTTTGCCTGTGCAAGTTCTTTTTGATTCACGGGGGTTGTTTCATACACAAAATTTCTATGAGGACATTGTGAAGTGGGTGAGGTATATTACATTCTGGGTGGAGCAAGCATAGGATTCAGGGATATTTTTAAGATTCAGAATATATTGACAATTTTCATACACATTACTCAATGAATAATCTGATTCCGCTCAATACATGTTGTTCTGTGGTATTTTCCTGTTAATGTTGAGTTTAGTGATCTCTGGTGCAGCTTAACATTTGGGAAACAAGTTTCTGAGAAAATTTCAAAGTTAAATTACATTTTACAGTCTGTTGAAAATATTTGCTGGGCAAGCAGCCTCTTCAGACTGTCAGGGGGGGTACGGTTTCTCCTTAGAGAGATATGGTGGTGCTGAAAAACTGACAGCCTATTTTATAACTTTTTTTGATATGTTTTGGATGACGTCTGGGTTTGTGTGGGTGGAGATGCTGGCTTGCACATTTTTATGTAGCATAGGGTTTTGCTTACCATTTTTATGCTGACCGTGGTTTGCCGGACTTTGATACTGCTAGAGCAGTGTTCAATAGAGAGTTTGATGGAGGACTGAAGTCTACTAAATTTATCGTAGAAACCAGTGAGGGAATCTAAGCTTTCAGCCCAGACAGTAGAGATAACATCTGTGTTTCTCAGGTAAAATTCTGATTAAAGTTGGCTTCAGACTATGATTGTTTAAACGTCTTAAGCACTGAATGATGAAGTTGTCACAGTGTGGAGCTACTTCGGTGCCTACAGCTGTTCATACAGTCTGGAAAAACTGTGTTGGCAAGGGCTATGAAAAAGGTGAACTTGGCAATATATTTAGGCTAGCCTAAAGGTTGGCCTTATTGTGGCAGGTCCCCAGTGCAGGCTGTAGGCAAGCAGGACAGGCTGCGCTGTCGCTGAAGGTGCAATACCAGTGTACATCCTTCACAGAATCATAGAATTACCTAGGTTAGAAGAGACCTTTAAGATCATCGAGTCCAACCATCAACCTAACGCTGCCAAAACCATCACTAAACCATGTCCCTCAGCACCGTGTCTACCCATCATTTAAATATCTCCAGGGATGGCGATTCCACCACTTCCCTGGGCAGCCTGTTCCAATGCTTGACAACCCTTTCGGTGAAGAAATTTTTTCAAATATCCATCCTAAACCTCTCCTGGCACAACTTGAGGCCATTTCCTCTTGTCCTATTGCCTGTCACTTGGGAAAAGAGACCAAACCCCACCTCTCTACAACCTCCTTTCAGGTAGTTGTAGAGAGCGAGAAGGTCTCCCCTCAGCCTCCTTTTCTCCAGACTAAACAACCCCAGTTCCCTCAGCTGCTCCTCATAAGACTTGTTCTCCAGACCCCTCACCAGCTTTGTTGCCCTTCTCTGGACATGCTCCAGCACCTCAATGTCTTTCTTGTAGGGAGGGGCCCAAAACTGAACACAGTCACTTCATGACTAAGATGGTAACAGCAAGGTAGTTTAAGCTGTACCATTAAATTAATTCAGCTTTGAAGGTGGGAGAGTTTACTTTGGGCTGGAAGAAGGGCTTGTTTACGTAAAAACTTCCCTATTTTGGCCAGTGATGATGATCAATCCAGAAAACTGGTTTAACTCTCTCTGCAAAACTTGCTTCACTTACACCCTTGGTCCATCAAACTTCAAAGCTTGCTAAATATTTCCATGACTTTTCAAAGGAAAAACCCTGTTGCAGACTGCAGCAATGCCTTCTGCTTCAGCTGCAACCTGGACCATGGACTCCAAGCCCTGCCTGGCTGCAGAACACAAGAGACAGCTACCAGGCAGTGGCGTCCTCCCACCAGTCCTGGTTCAGACACTGCTGATGTTACGTCTCCTCCGATCACGCTCTGGAGCAGTTGTTTCTCCTGCTGCTCACTCTATCCCTGTCTCTCCATCCGAGCACCCCTGAGGTCCTTCAATGACTGCATTGGAAGATGTATAAGCTGTTAAAAAACAATAACAATTTAATCTAAAGCCCACTACACATTACTGCATGCAAGCCAAGGACACTGATTAAATATATCAAGAGGAGTGAGGGCTTGCATTTCTGACAGCCGTGTAATGAATTGCGATTAACTATGCAGTCACCATTCACAGAAGAATTATAGACCAGAGAAGGAAAAGAAAATGGAATATTTGACAGCAAAATAATTATTTGGGTCCCGCTATTCAGAGTGCTTAGGCAGACACGTAGTGGCTCGATGAGAGAGATACAAGGCGCGGGCAGGGGGGCAAAGAAAGAAAGGAAGAACCAGGCTGATGGGGGGAATAAGGCGGTAGGTGAGAGGCAGTGCTCAGTCACCAGATTTCCGTGGGAAAGGAGAGGGTGATCTGGGAAATGTGGGAGTCTCATGGAGCCAATGCCCTGCCAGGAAGGGAGCGGTGCACATTTGTGTCCCCCACCCACTGTTAAGTGCAGTGCTCACAGGGAACCCTATGGCACCCAGCGAGCTGGGAAAGCACCACTTTGCAAACACAACCAGGTCCTTCCCCATGGAAACCTCCGCAGCTTTGCCAACTGCCTCCGGGTAGGTCTAAGCTCACCTTCACCACTTGCCCACAGGCACGGAAAGCCCTCTCATGCCTGAGGTCACTCTCCTGCACCAGCCCCATTAGCCCTCAGGGCTCAACAGCAGTTGGTCTGAAGCATCTAGGTGGGCATCAAAAGTCTAGTCCTGCTGCTGACAGTGGTGGCATTTCACCCACCCATCGACAGATGTGGGCTCAGAACCTGTCCTTGAGCACCAGATTCTCCGGTCTCAGTACATGGCCGCTGGCATCTGCCAAACCACAAAACAGACCAGCAGGGTGTGAAGCCAAAGGGGCAAAATCAACTTTAGAAATGGTGTGAGCCTGGAGTTTTAATAGCATTACAGTATCCGAAATTGGTTTAGAGAGTGGGAAAAATATAAGTAAATCAAGAATGTGGTACTGGAAAGAGAACAAAAACTTGAAAGTAGAAAAACACGACACAGCTTAAAAAGGCACAGGCAGAAAGTAACAGAACAAAATCACAGAAAAGAATGCATTATAATAAAGAAGTAAAAAGCTCTTTGGTAATACGATAGTGAAAGGATAGCTGAATCTGGAACAGAACACCATGTAGGAAAATATAGAATCTGATTAACACAGTGCTGCAACTTTCCTTTGAAATGGGAAAGGAACACACTGAATATTGCAAAAGATACAAATTATAGAGAGGGAAAAGGATACTACAGGAAACGCGCCTGTGGAGGCTGAATCACAGACAAGCGCAAAACTGGACTGGGGAGGGAAAAAAGCAAAAATTATAGGCAAGGACAATAGGGTTTTGTGCTAAATACTAAGCGGGAAATTACAGACAAAGAATGCAATTCTAGGAAAAATAGCAGCTGTACAACACAATATGGAGATGAAACAATGCTTTTAACAATAAAAAGTCACTTATAAGGAGAAATTGTATCCACGAAAGCAACAACGACAATAAAGGGATTAACAATATGGGAACAACTGAAGATGAAAATATTTGGGTTAGAGAAAGGGTAACGATGGCACAGAAATCAGTGACAAATCACAACCACGGCTTTCGCAGTATTTCTTTCTGTCTTGTGTGAAAGAATTGCTTACAGCAGATGTCCTTCCCTGCACCTCTAGGAAGGCACAGATTTATTTCAAGCTTGTTATTATTGTTATTGCTGGCATTATAGCAGGCTTAATAACCTCAGCCATGGGTCACGGCTCCATCTGTTCTATGCACTGTACAAACATTCGGGGTAACTTTATGATTTATGGCCCAGCAGAAGGAACCTAAGCTGATCATGAGGAGAGGAAATAGTCTGGTAAATTCACAGGTCAGTCAGTGGTGATTTTCTTGGAAGTGCCACCAAAAAGAAAAATGTGGTCCAGTGCAACAAACTGTAGTCTGGACACCACATTAGTTAGGTCCAACTTTGGCACAACCACTGGGCTATTGCCTAAGTTATTTATCTATTTTTTTCTTGCACAGACTGACACTCTCTGATGCGCAGAGATCCCATACAACCAATGTTTTCAAAGGGTTTGAGATTGCTGCTGAAATGAAGAACCCCATATCAAGTTTGTTATTTGGAGCATAATGTTCGATCAATGATATCTGCAAAGCAGAAGCGGTATGAAGCCAGGGAAAATGCAGAGTATTTAAAAAGTTTCATAATATAAGGTTTAAGGTTATATGTTTCATAATATAATGTTTAAGATTATATCCAGCTTGCAGACAAGAAGCTAAATTAGCTGAGACTAGCAATGTACCAAATAGATTTTACAACAGAAACATTAATTAGAGAACCTAGATGAGGATGAGGAAGAAAAATAAAGACATTAGGCTGTATTCACAAAATCTTGCAGTGACACTAGAAACAAGACATTGACTTTCTTTAGCAGGGAGTGAGAAAGATGGAGGTGATGTAGAGGACAGAGTGGGGAAGAAGACCTTAACACTTGCCATATCGCCCTTTTGGGACGGCTGGGAGAAAGACAGAAGCAAACCTAACCCTTTTAGTTGAAGACACTAAGTAGATAACCTACAGGGAGAGAGGTGAGATGATGAAGTAGCCAAGAAGGGTATCACTGATGTATTTTACAGTTTAATCTCCTTTTGTAACTTGGGTCCAAAACTAAAAATGTGTATTTTTTAAGTAAACAGTATTTCTGTTTTTACACTTTGAACAAACCTACTACTGGGCTAATATAACACACAACAAGTCTTTCGTTACCCCAAGAATAGCAAATCTTAATGTTAGGATGCTGTCCCATTAAAGATGTCCAGTCAATAATGTACTAAAATGCCCAGCTCACTATCTGCCCATATCCAGGCAGTACCATAGAAGACCTTCCACGGGAGCTACACAACACTGCTTGTGAGCAGCATGGAGAGACTCAAGGGATGAAGAAATGACTTGCAGTGGGCAGTGACAGTCAGAAAAACTTTCTGGCACACAACAGCAAGGGATGGCACATGCTTAAACCCTGCATGTTTGTAGGGATTACAGGTTATATTAAAACTACTGCAGTGAGGTGTCACTCAGGGCCAATAACAGGGACAATGTATTCAGGTTGGAAACTGAGGAACTCCTGGAAGCCATTTCTGCTACAGTCAACCTTGCATGACAGAGCCCCATCGCCTAAAATCCAGAGACCAGGCAGCAAATTGATTTACAAAATCTCTGACTGCAGGCAGGTCATGACTCAGATGCTGTCCTCCATAAGGCATGGAGCACATCTCTGAGGAACATCAGCAATCCTCGGAGGTTGACAGGAGCTGAGGGGGATACGCCACTCCTCACAGACTTAGTCCCAGACTGCAGTCCCTTGTCCCTGTGACTGGCATGGTTCATCTGGCCTCTTGAGCTGTTCCTGGCCTTCAGGAAATTGTAACACTTTGAAAAAAAATTAAGTACAGAAGTCATGTCACGTTATGCTGGGGCTGGGAGGACCTGAAATTACAGGCTGTTGTCTTAGTGTTGCGCTTCATGCTATTAAGAATTTTCCCTGATGGGTTTCTTCATGTCGCTGGCTCCTACGCTCCTCATAAATGACTGGAAAAGGTCATAACTTGCACTGCCAGACAGAGTCTTCACTGACAGAAATACAGCAGTCTGCTATTAGTGCCGGAGTACTGCACTTGCTGCACTTCCAACTCAGACTCCGACGACTTCCTTCCATCACCCCCACGACTGCAGTGAGGTGTCTAGATAAATCACTGTCTGTAGACTTCCAGACAGTGCTCGGCACCCAGCACCCAGGCAAAGGAGAGAAAGTTGTCCTTGTGCTGTGCTTTGGGCACGTTACCGGTGAGGAGACTGCTGCGAGCACTGAGTACGTTTAATTTTCCTATGCAAATGTCTCATTCTGCAAAGCCTTGCACCTCCTGAGGGATGCAGAGGTGACTGGGAGGGTCATCAGCCTCTGTGGAAAAAGCACAGGATATATTCTCAGTTGGGAAAACTCAGAATCCTTTGGATTTGTTTAATTAGGTTTGCAACATCATTTAAACATCCCAAATACCTTCCCCTCCACAAGAAAGGAAGTTGAATTAGTGTTTTGACCTAATGTTGGTTAATACACAGAGCTGCTTAGACCAGAGCAATCTTGGTAAAAAATAACCTACTTTTAGTACAAGTTGAGGTGATGACATCCAAAGAAAATCCTGTGAGTTCCAAGGCTGATTCTAAGGGGAAAAGGTGAAATGTGAAGGAGGATCTCTAAGTGCATAGCAGTCGAAGTTAAGCACATTTTAATGAAAGGGAAGAAATAGCTGCATACTGCTGCTAGTGCACCAGCTTTGCAACCAATAAAAGAGTTTGATGAATGTGTCTGTTCATTTCTTTATTAGTTTTGCACTTGACATCTCTGACCTCGATTCTCTGTATCAGCCTGTGGATTTAGTTGACTCAATGGAGAAACTTGTAGCTGAGCTAGTTCCCTTTAAAGTCAACGGACATCCAGTGAATGGGGACAGAGGTGGGGGAAAATCACCATACTGAGAGAGACGTCTAAAATAGGTCACATGACCTCCACTCAAACTACCTTTTCCTCTCCGTTGACAACAAAGTGTCTCCTAGAGGCAAATCTTCTCGATATGTCTCAAGGGGGAAAGTTATTTCAATTCCTCCATGATCATACTTAGGTGTTACAGAGTCCTTTTTACTCATGTACCCTCTTTTTCTAGAGTTATCTCAAGTCATTAACTAAAAAAATAAACAGAGATGTTGTTTATGGTGCTGCAGTCCCTGGCAGAGACCCACATAGGAAACCCCTCTCTCTGAGGCGCATTAGCACAGCCCAGGAGTAGCCTGTGGTCTCTAGATGCAAAGGCCTGAAGATGCAGGAGCCATAGAGCAGAATTTTTCTTTCAGGTTAGACAACCCCCTTTCCTGCATTTGTGGACATCAGACAAGTATTTCCTTGTGGCTGAGGAAAGAAACCTGTCCTTAATGAGTCTCAGCATCCAGTCTGTCTTCCTTGGAGCACCAAGCATCCATATGCAGTAGTAAGCATGAGAACCTAACACCAGCTCTTCAAGATTTGGCATAATCCACATGACTTCTACCCTCTATACTGCCTTGTACATTCAGGATCCTTTCTGTCTTGTAGAGTGCTAAACTGAGCTTTGTTTGCCTAATCACCACTCCAGGTCCTGTAGGACAGATGCCATTCCCACAGCTGGCTTGCCCAGGACTCACAGTGTGGACACAAACCCACGCTCAGCTGCGGAGTCTGGGGCACGCTGTGGTTAAGCACATGTATATTCATGCAGTCTGCACAAACACTACTGCATTCAGAAGCTTTAATTTTGACTCTCACCCTTTGTTATTTTAGTACGCTTACTCTGTTTCCAGCTGTCTCCACAGAGGTTTCACTGCAGGGCTCTTGTAACTCAAGACCTTGTTACTTTATAATTTGAGTTAAGTTAGGGCAGCCACGGGGCTTGTGTCTTTCTGTATCACTTTCAGAACAGGGACGTGCACTGTCTAGCTGTGTGTTGGATAAAGGCAGTTGTGAAGGTCCTGGCAGATGGTCTTGGCCACCACATCACACAGCTCTTCCACATCACAAGGAAAATACTCAGCTCCCCAGCCAAAAGCATGAGAGGAGTGATTACAGCATCTGTGCTGCCTAACATGGGCTGTGGGAGGCCATAAGCAGCACAGCTACACTGTAGTCACTGCTGTTGCCCTTTATGGTCCCATTTTTCTTTTTATTTGGTTCATTTTAAACCTCAGTGCACATGATGGTTTTTGTTTTGCCTCCAGATTGCAGAGAGCCAGCTATTGTTTTTGCAGAGATTTGTGCACCTTTCCCCATTAGCCAGCTTTATGCTTCCAGTTGCCAAATTCCTGCTTGTCAGGAAGCGGGGCAGGCCACTGCAAAATCAAAATAATTGCATTATTTCCAAGCAACGTACACAAGGTTGATTTGTTCCTTTGCCCACACCTCTGGTTGACATCCCCTGATGGACAGTCCTCAGGTGGCTGCTTGACCTTTATGCCAAAGCTTCTGGCTTGCAGAGGGTCATGAGAGTCTGGACACAAACCTAGAGCAGATGTTCCCAGTGCAAATGCTGGTTTTGACCCAGTGATCTAACTGTCTTTGCCCCGAACCTAATGCTAGGTTCACCAAACCTTTTTAACTGCTACTGTGTGCTCTGAAGTAGTCTGTAAAGCCATCTCGTTTTCCACTTTGACAGTGGTGAGACCCACAGGTGATGAGGTGTGACTTTCTTACCCCATACTTAATGTACCAACCAGACGTCTCCTCCAAAAGGTCTTCTCCCCTTCACCTTATAATTTTATTATCTATACCTGCATGAATGAGCACAAGTCCCAAAAGTAGTTGTATTAGAGTATTACTGAATGGGGCATGATTTTCTCATGAGGCTTTGGAAATTGTTTGACACAGTCCCAGTTAGCAAGTTCTCACACATAGAGTAAAAAGCAATTAAATCAAAACTCATCTGTTTTTACATAAACTTATTTCCCAATTTTACGACAGCAGTGTATTAGGGCCATGATGCCCCACATGACAAGGAAAGGCAGAAATAGCAATTGGGATCACAAGCTTGAAAAACAAAGTTTCTAAGACAATGAAGGAGACCACAGTGAGATGTGTTTAAGAAACTGGAATGGCACCACTTCTAAAATATTCTCCATCCACTAGATGCCTTTGTACTTATGGTGTGCCAAGCAGAGCATGACAACTGGTTAACATGGGAAACAGAGCTGCAACTCAAGCCCCATGGAAGCTTCTATTTTTTTAGCATCTGTAGCCTGAAATTGTTTATCCGAACATCTGCTTCATTAAGAGATATTGTGATGCTATTCACAACAGCAACAAAGAGCTACAGAAAACACTGTTCTGTCTCTCTTTTTCCTACCCATCCCCCCCCCCCCCAAACTTTTCCACTACAGATGTATGTCACAACACTTACTGGTGGCTTTCATTGTGCTTCCCCCACAATGGCAATATCGTGCTTCAGGGGAGCATCGTGGAAATGAGACCAGTGATTTCTGAGTGTTTCTGAAGTAACAATCTAAGCAATTTTATTGTTGTTTCTGTTGTTGTGAGAGTCCTTAAACTGGGAACGAAGGAATATCTGCAAGTAATCTGCAATTACCCAGATATTGTCAGCGCCCTGGTTAGAACCAAGTTGAAAAGGCTGAATTACAGACATGGTTTTGGAGTCCTGTGCTCCACTGACAAGCAGCTGCCTGAGGGAGGCAGAATTTTAAGCTGTCCCTCAAGCACGACTGGGAGCGCTGCTTTTCCTCCTTCATCAGCTTCTTTGCTACTTTATAGGAAATAATGAAGATTACTAGAAAAACCTGTGTTGCACATCGCCTTTTAACAAGAGAGACTCTTAGCTTTATGCTGCTTAGTTGTTATTCCATTTATTCTTCTTATTAATGTTGCTTGCTGCTCATTTTGCCTTTGATTTTCGACTTGGTGACCTCCTGCTCCATCCTCATTTAGAGAAGGCTGGCCAATGATTGCAATAGTTTTAGGACAATACCAAGGATCCTCTGTCTCTACACTGCTAGACTATCTACTAATATTTTAATATAAAGTCTAAAACAGCCAGAGTGGATTGCAACCAAGGCTACCCCCCCCCAAAGAAATAACAGCAATTGCTTAGGAAAGTGCTAAGATTACCCGATAGATGGGTGAACAGGGATGCAGGACCCAAACAAATGTTGGTAACACCCCAAATTTCATCTTCCGACCATTGTACAGCACCTTACACATTGAAATCCTGGATTTAAGACAGCAGTTTCCAAGTGGTACAGCAGTGTGAGCATTAATCCAGATAGAAATGCAGATTTCAATAAATTTATTCACAGATATTTGCTTGTCTTTAAGTAGACATGACTTGCTGGAGTAGGATGAGTGGGTGTAGCACCTTGCAGGCTGTTCTTTAAAAGTAAAGCAAGCCATATCTCTAGCCAGCATGTGCTGGCAATTGTTCCTTTAATAACATTTGGCATAAACACAGTCAGCCTCCCTATGCTTTGACACAGCTTGTACAGAGACCTACTAGTCATCCACTGTCGCCTAGGCCAAAAATTAAATAAATGGTGTGAAGATAGCCCCAAAACACCAGAACGGTGAGCAGCGAGGGTAGTGAAGAGTCATTAACTGGCATTAATAAAAATTGGGAAACTGTGTTGCTACACAGTCATGGAGAAATGTTTGGGTCAGGGTTCAGTGATGCCTTAGTGAAGAATAGACATGAAGAAGCATCAGTTACTCCCTCATTCTTCTCTACCTCCCTTTGCTATTGGACAGAACACTGCAATGGGACAGAGAACAAAATTTAGCCAGCGGAATTTAATACCAACTTTTTATAATACCGAAAGCCAGATTCTCATCTCCTTTACCCTGAAAAACTCCCTTGACAGTGACGATGTCAGATTGCTACAGGTGAAAATCCATACTGAAAGAAGACCAAGCCCTGGCAAGTCTAAAGAATTATGTCAGAAGTATTCACACTCCAAACTTTAATTTCCTAACTTGAGGCTTTGGGACCTGAAGCTTTTTATTCCACATGATTAATAGAAGTAACTGTTTAAATAATAGGTTTACAATTTTTTGCCTGGATCCCTTCTCCACCTCCTCTTTTCATAATCCACGTGATGAGCAAGTTATAAAAAAAGGTACTCAGTGGAAGACTGCTCTGCAGAAAAGAAGTCTTCAATTGTGAACCAGTATTAGTAGTTCTTCTATCAATTAACATCCTAACAAACAAAATACCTGATGCTTAAAGCTGCTTATCAGAGAGCCAAACTTTCTGTTCTTTTAATTGGATTTTTTAATTGTAGCATTTGCTGCCTCTTCTACTGCTGTTCTTTCCATTACAATATGAATAAAGCTGTCCAAATTGTTTGTCCCTCCATCACCACCTGCAAGATGCATGAACAGGAGGGTCAAGTGCAGAGCTTTGGACTTTCCTAGTGGCTTCATAGTATCTCACAAAATCATCACTGGCTTCTTCTCTATCCCACTGAGATGCACCACTTCAGTGCCTACTCCTGCATCAGAGCCAAAGGCAGCAGAACACAGAGCAAAGTGCAGAAATTAAGCCAAAGAGAGGACAGTTCTGAAGGTCTCCTAATTTATGGGATATTCTAAGAGTCATTGTATTTGGATGTGGGCAGGATGTGAGTGTACATAGGAAAGACATGTCTGCAGGAACAGACAGGAACTTTCCTTCTGAAAGTTCCTCTTTCTGGCACCCTGCTGGAGTAACTCCATGGGAACAGACAGCCCATCATCTTCTCCTGAATCTCGCCGTAACCTTTGTACTGGAACAAGGTCTTCACCCCACAGTTCTCTGCCAAACAGCCTGACCTGGCAGGCACTTGGTGGAACTCAGGAGGGTCTTTCCCATTTCAGGATCTCCCTTGTCAGATGCAGGTGGTATGTGAGGTCCTAGTGGGCAGAGAAGTCATGGTGCTGTGTTGCAGCCAAAACCAAGGCTTTGTCCTCAGAGAAACTCCCTCTAGCTAGCAACCTGCATGCATTGCTTCAAGTCTTGTCCCCAACCATATCACTCATACATCATATTTTCATCACATGAGCTGGTAAACAAGAAAAACCTCTTTTAGAGTGACGTTGTGTGATCTAGTAGGTAGAAGGTTCATGCAACAGAGTGCAGAAAGCTGCAAAGTCTGTTGCAGAGGCCAGCAGACTGGAGGGATCACAAGGAGCTCCCTGGAAACATGCTGTGTTCACCTTAAAGTGGCCACTGCCAAAGCTGGAAAGAGCCAAGCTGGGGTGATTCCAGAGACTGCTGCATGGAGCTGACAGGCAGGAGTCATCCCATGGAGGGTGCAGCGCTGGAGCGCTTAGGAAAGGAAGATAGGTCCATGCTGGCAGAAGAATGGCAATCTAGCTGGACTGCAACTGGTGTGGTCATTTTCAGTGCAAAGCACTCTGAACCAGCAAGACACCTTTGAATCTGCACAGGCATCTGCACTCTCTGTCTAAGGTCATCAAGAATTTAAGATGGACATGTCTTTGAGGAGGTCCTTCTCCGGGACCTTGCTGTCCTCACAGTGAAGGGCACATATCCAGTACACAGATCTTAGTGCTATAGGTGAGTCTGAGTTTTGAAAGTCTGCCTGAGTGGATGTAGGTAAATATTGATGTTCCTAGGCCATTATTTTTCCAAAGCGAGCTATATGAAATGAGGCACCTTTACAAAGTCCTTGGATTTTTTTCCTATTCTCAGTCTCTCCTGTCCGTGTGAGCTCCTGAGCATTGCCATGTGGAAATCCAGGCACTTACTTTGGTTCCTGGATATGTATTTTAGGAGTTTAAGTTAAAAAAATGTTTATCATAGTCTCCTAAATTCATTACTGCAGTAAACACTAAAGCATGTGAAAGATGTCAGCTGAACAAGAGGAGCAGGTACTTTACTGCTTAAAAGCATCCCCTGGAAGTGCTTGAGATATGTGGAAGCTGCTTTTTTGTTTCATATTGACAAACAAGCAAACAAAAATAAACAGGGAAGTAGGAAAATCTGAGCACTCCATTCATTACCCTCAACACAATGTTACCAGAAGGGTCTCTTGTCAGAAAGGCTTTGTTTCTGCTCTTTTTTCCTCAACTCTCATTCTTGGATACTTCAAATGTTAAAAATTAGTTGGTATTTGAACAAATGGCCTTTCCTGGTGTAGGCTCAGTGTGATCACTGCGCTATGTGTCACACATTGTAGCATGAGACCCCTTTTAGCTGCAAACACAACCGTGGCAGTTCTGCAGGAGACCTGCACACTAGCCCCGTGTATAACAGGAAACAGTCCTGTGATGGACTTTGCAAATGGATCTGGCTCGAGTTCCTTCAAGGAAATAGGACAGTCAATGTTTATCTTTGAGTTTGGTGTTATTGGAAAACTATAATAATGATGGAAACCTCAAAATAAAATATTGTTGAAAAGATACTGACCTTAGCCAGCATTTATGTTGCTTGGGCAATGCAATGCTTTCCGCTCAGAAATAAAACACTTTGTCAGGACCAAATACAAATTGCTTACCTGTCCTTTGCAAGATGAACTCCTTTCTGATTAAAAAATAAATGTATCTGAATATGCCAGAGGCACTCACAAAGAATAGAGCAATTACATGCTTCAACTCGGATCTCAGCTGTCCCCAAAAACCAGCTCATGGGAAGGAGGATGCCAATACCCAATTGCAGTCAGGACCCAGCCAGCAAAGAGCGGTTTTAACCTAGGACATTCTGACCAAAAGCAAAAAACTGAGGCAAGCTCCCTGATATACAGAGAGTAATTGGTGTGCATCTTTCATCTGCTACAAGCAAATTACTGCTGAACTCTGCTCCATGGCATTCAAAGGGACAGTCTCCAGAAATGAAAATCACAGTAGCTACATACCTAAAAGCACCACCACAGAAAGGTATACCTGAAATTTTCACGTGTCATCGTTGGAGCAATCTGGTACACAGAGCATCCTTAGGAATTAGGACAAGAAAGCTTTATAACACTCCCTCCTGTCCCCAGCAGTCAAGCTGGAAGAGATGGAAGGGTGCAAAGGTACAAGTATCAGCATTGCTGTAGATTCGCACCTAAAGCTACCCCAATCTGAGCCACGTAGAAATGGATGGGCTCGGGAAGCAGCCACATGTGGTGGCAGTTGTGTCACTGGATCTTGTACAATTGTACACAAAAACAGCCATGCTGTGACTGTGCTAGATAGAATGAGGGCTGTCTCAACAGATTCTCGTCAACGTGGGACTGATGAGACCCTGGAATTGTTTTCTAGGCATTTTCAAAACCCACATCTACTGAATTATTTTGAGTTGGACAAAACAAAGTACAGTATATACTCTGGATGACAGTCCTGTAATAGTAACAGGATGAATTAAATGACCCAATAAGTCTTCTCTATCTCTAATCTCGGTGATTATATGAGATATATGAGAGACGGTTTTTAGAACCAATAGTATTCATAGACTAAATATCTTTCATCCAGGAGAGAAAGACAAAAAATGAAACGAGTGCTAAAAACCAATAGCTGTGTTCATAAATCAATTCATTCAGAAGATTTTTTTTTTTCCTTTTCCCTGGCATTTGGGTAAAAGTAGCATATGAGAAAAGGCTTTAAGAAATGCCTTGGGCAATGGAGAAGTACAAAAAGCACTTTGCTGCTTCACTGACGTGTTTAACATAAAAAAAATTTAAACGTGATCATTTTTCAGCTTAACAGTTTTTGACTTCGTAATGAATAAAAATTTGAGTAAAGAAGAAGGAGAAGAAGACGAAAGAAACACTACATTAAAAAGTACTCTGATCAGAAGCCTTGTCTTCGATGGAGTAGCCAAGGGCTTTCACAAGGTATATTTTTTGCAGCCTATGGCTAGATTTACCATTAATGTCAAGTTTTTTTGCAAAACCGAAATGATTCTCAACAGATAAAGGTGAGCACAAGTTACGTCAAAAAGCATTTCCCCCTGCTGGTAATGTTCTCTGCATTAGACACCCAGCTGTGTGTACTCACAAAAACTACAGGTTATGTTTGCTGGTGCAACTTGAATGCTGAACCATGTGTGTGAGGAAATGGGTATTACATTTTACCGTAATAGATAATTTTTAAAAAACTGTTCTTTGTTTAGTTTAAACCTCCCAAGGTTATTAACTTCTTGGTCACCTCAGACTGGGCCTTGGTCTGGAGATGATGGTTCCCCGAGTCCCAGCAGCAACAGTGGTGAGGACAGGCTGGTGCTCTCAGGCTCTACCCCTCTCTTCATCCCAGATCTCACTTTCTCCTGGCAGAGGCAGCCTGGCAAGGACCTGGTCCAGTCCCATGGCCAGCGTGGAGAGTGGCACAGAAAGCGTTACTTTGACCATGACTCCCATCTCCCTGAAGCTGAAAAGACATTAGTAACTAAATCTTGCTTATAGATTTGCCTTTACTAGCAAATGGCTTGGAAAAGTCTAAAACTAGGCACTGTAACAAATGCCAGCTTAGTCATGTTTCATTTCTTCTATTTAACAGTCCTGAGCATTATTTTTCTTACAGTGAGGTAATTAAGTGCATCTGTCATGTATTTGACTTTTAAGGTTATAGTCATTTGGTGAAACATTAAATGAAAACTGCAGTGATTCAGAGTTGTTGAATTTCTAATATAACATTAATCCTCACTCAGTCTTTTATGCAACACGCACACACGCTCACATGCACTCTCGCTCCCTCTGCTTGATTTTTCAAAATCTTTCCTTTATGCCAGTCATTATTTTAATAGGGCAACAGCAGAATGCTTCTGTCTCTTTGTAAAACAGATGCACAGTTATTCCTCGTCTCCAGCAGGCAATAGAGGGGTTTCAGAGTTTCTCAGAGAAACGGTGCACTTTTCGGTCAAGCCTGTCTTTCTTTACATTATAGGTACAACACATAAGGAAAAGCACTTGTGACATCTCTTCTCCACAGCTAGAGGCTGCACCTGGAGACAAAATAGTTCCCAAATATAAAGTCAAGCTGGGTCTAAGGGCAGAATAATTATTCACATGGACTTGAACCCCTGCAACGCTTCTGGTGCCAGAGGCACTCATCTTGGTGATGGAGAAAGTACTATACATTCAAGCTGCCTTAACTCTGCTGCCATGAAGGTGAAAACCTGGCTTACTGGAGAGGAGAATTAGGCCAGCAGCAACTGCTTCGATAAAAGTCACCATAAGCACTGCCAGGTAACCATTTTCCACACTTCTATCAGAGCAGGGAGAGCAGAATTTTGTTTCTTATTTCTCCATCCTCCATAATTTGTTATTACCTCCTCTGGAGGTGCCTCACTGGTTCATAAACCACAAGCCACTAGCAGTGTCACTAAGGTTATTTTCATAGCTTCACTCACAATACACGTTCTAAAACTTGATGGTTTATACCCTGTAATCCATGGAGCCTGGCAAGTGAGAAGACAATTTCTACAGAGTCAGAGAAAGGTAAATAAAAAAAACCAAGTTTTTTTTCAACAGGCTTAAATTTGCTACATGTGCATCCTCCCTTCCAGGGAACAGTTGCAGATAAAAAGTTGGAATATATACACATTTAGAGCAAAGAGATCTTCTAGTAGATAGAAGAAAAAAACCCTCCTTCCTACCAAGGATGCATTCAGTTGGCTAAAGGTAGCTACCAGCACTTAAATATCTCAATCCACACTAGTCCCCTGAGGCTCCCTTTGGAGTCAGTGGAGATCCAGGCCAGAGAGTGAGCAGCATCTGGGGGGGTCATCTCCTCCGAAATCAGGCACCTACACCGCGGTAGGTGCCTATTTCTTTTACTGATGGTAAAGGAAGTCCAGGATGATGCTCTAGATGTCTAGAGCTACGTGAGACTAAATCCACCCCAAGTGGCTGAGCACAGCAGGGCTCAGAGGGCAGCTCTTCCCTCCCACCTCAAGCAGTGCCTGATGCCCCGCACACCACGCTGAGTTAAAGTCAGCAGTCTCCGGCCGAGGAGGGCTCCTCGCCCGTCCACTCTGTTCGTTATTCATTCTTAGTGCCTTTATCTGCACCATGCAATCTGCCCCCAGCATAAATAAACAGGCTTGTCTCATTGGAGAACAAAGGGAAAGACAAATACATGCAAAGCTGAACTATCATTCTGTCAACAGGCCTTCTGTATCGGTATCAATATTTTAAACAGCCACCTTGGCTCTGTTACAGAATGTGTGCTACCTTCTTTGTTTTCTCAAAATAAACACTATGTTTTTCTTCTTCATTTTCCAAAAATATCCTGTGGATTCAGATATGTTTACTGCCTGTGTGCAAACTGAAAGAAAGAAGTGAACAGCACCAGAACAGAAGTTTGATATCCACAGAAATGATTCTGTGCAGCTCCAGAGGCCATGGACAGGCTGTGCTCAAAAAGTGGCTGGAATAAAAAGAGGACCAAGGAGGAGTTTCCGAAGTGTGGAATTTCTGCTGAAATTATTCTTAAACCCACATTGCTGTGGAGATACTTGGGCACAGAAGGGATCACCCAAGGCTGTTGTTCTTCTCTCATTTTGCATATCACTGCCAAATCCGTGCTTTTGGGTAGATGTTAGCTAGTAATTGGTAGTAATGATGAAGAGCTCAGCTGCAGGATTTAACAGATCATGCAAAGTGAGAGTATCTTGCAACCCTGTCCTCCAGCAGGCGAGACGGGCAGCTGACGCACCAAGGGCAGGAACGGCTGAGTTGACAGACTGTGGTGTGTGTTCTGCCGACTGCTCATTTTTCTTTTAGCTCTTTCTCCCCGTTTAGGCAAAGGACCTCAAATGCAATGTGATTGACTGGATGCCTGTTTGCTAGTGACATAACCGAACAACTTCTCAGACTCTTTGATCAGCCCCAGAGGCATGAATGACCTTTGAAAGGCTGCAATGCCCTTCCTTCTCTTTTCTCGACAAAATTCTGTGTCCTCTGGGATCTAGATCTGATGCTCTGATCTAGACCAGCTGGAGGTTAATGCCCAACTCTTTAGCCGATGTTCCCCTCTGCTTGGAGGGAGCCAGGCTGAGGACAGGAATCGGCTTCTGCAAAAGATGCTGGCAGCCAGGCAGGGAAATCTCCCCTGTTCCCATCCTCTTGTGCACACTTACCAACTGGCCAGTGTTGATGCGTTACAGTAAATAAATTCTGGGTGCTTGCCTGGAGGAATACATGGCAGCAATTGCAATGCATCTAATCAACTCACAGCTTATTCTTTGTTCTAGCTAAAGTACAAATTAAGCATCTTCCTGCTCCAAGCACATTAAGGTATTTTAAAAAGTGGAGAGCACTGATTTAATAACTCAATAAGCAGTATTGCAGGCGTTTCTGGCAGCCTTAGTCCTTACTGTAATCTGCACACACACTGGAAGCACCCGTGCCCACCCTTTTCTGGTGTCCATCCCTTAAGAAGTGCAGATCCCACACTCTCTCCCCTTCTAGTAGATGATTAGAAAAAAAAAATAAAAAGACAGTGTTCCCAGTGGCAACAACGCAGGTGACCAAACCTGAGTTGGTGCTGCCAAGGAGAGGTTGAGCAGAGCGCAGTCACTGCTGCCCTGGGACAGGCAGATAAACTCACATTCTGCTACAGACAGATCTGAACACTCTTCGTATGAGGATCACCCTGCTACAAGAGCAGAATTTGGACAAAGAGAGCCGCAGGGAGGATCGATGCACAGCGGTTCGCAGGCAGGTGCAGCTGGGGAAGAAGTGCGCCGCAGGTAGCTGGTGATGCATGCTGTGGGACCAACCCTGCCCTGTGCAAAGAGGGAGGTCAGTTTAGGAGACCTGCCTTTAGGGGAACCTGGGCAATTGCTGAGGTTGGAAAATGAGATACAGCCTGCTTCTTTCCGTCCGTGTGCAGCTTCCACAGCCTACCCTCCAGTCCTTTTATACCTGTAATGACAATGCAACTTTGTAGGAAAATGCAGTTTCTGGCACATCTCATGGGTTGGAAGAATTAACAGCCATGAGACACAGTAAGGTATGGGGCAGGTAGATCTGCATCAGCGTGACTGGTCCTGATGGCAGATAAAAGCATGCGATGACTTTTTAGGAGCAGCCAAGTCTGTCTGTGACCCACATAGCAGGGAGAGAAAAGACGTAAACGTTACTGCAGAGACTTGTGGGAAGTATCAAAAAAATGGAAAAAAAATCCATCTCCAGTGCTTTTGGCTTTGATTTCATCCATTTAGAGATTTGCTTATTTGCCTATAGAAGAGGTAGTGGGACCAGAGGTTCTGCTAAGGGTCAGATTAGCCAACCTACCTCCCTTTTCTTGGCCTCCTCTCCCATCCCTAACGTCACAAGCTCAGGACCTCATGAGAGCAAATGCTGGTTATCTCAGGCCCTGGTGTGAACCTGTCCCAACATCTCACCTGTCACTGGTCAGTGGGACTCTGTGGTTCATCATAACTCTGCCAGCTGACCCCAATGTGTAATGGTATTTGCAACAGTATTTGAGTGCAAAATACAGAAGGATTCATCCAGACACAGGACATGGCAACAAAAGCCTGCTGCCTGGCTTCAGCTGTGATTGTTTGTCAAACCAGAGATAATAACCATGAAGGTTACAATTAGCTACACTCAAATATTTTTGTGATTAAACTGTATTACAGCTGCACCAGAGGTTGCAATCATTGTATGCTGTTCAGGAACAAATCTACTTTTCTATCTCTTTTTGTAGTCCCTTGCACAACCTTTCTTCTCCCTGATGTGGGCAAGACTGCCTTTAAATGGCTCTTGTCCCATTTAAGCAGAATAATGCCTTAGTTTGCATTATTCAGTTAAGCAGTGACATAACCAGAACTGCTGGATGTGCTTGGTGAACATCAGCCTGGCTCCTAGAAACATCACTAGCCTGTTTTGGTGGGTGGAGGAGAATGCACACCACCGCTGCCAGCACCAGCAGCAAAACATGAGTGGCAGCTCAGAATAACCTGTAGCAGGTATAAATTGTAACATCACTAAATTTAGCATTGGGTAATTTGGGTACAGCCCAAAGTTCATCCTCTGGCTCCTCTTGCCAGCAAACCTCCCACTGACAGAAAGTGCATTTGTTATCATTCCTATTACAAGCTTAATTCTCCGAACAGTCAGGTGTAACCGATGGAGATTGCCTTTCTCATTCGCTCAGTTTTGAAGCTTTCCCTGGAAGATCTCCAGGAAAATTCCTTAATGATAATTTTTCTTCCACCTCAGCTGCTCTTTATGAACAAGGACGAGCGGACCCTCCCTTTTTAAGTCTTCCTGAAAGAGTACATATTTGACACTACAGAGAACAGGGCATAATAAAAGCGACCTGCTAGCAAAGACTCCATGTGTGTCCAAATTTTCAAGGTGCAGAGTGATAAAGAGCACTGCAAGGGTCTTCATCGCTTTTAATTAAAGTTCACAATCTTATCTGAAACCAAAACCCAAAACAGATGCATTTAAGAGAACAGCTTTCTGTTGGAAGTGGAAGAAACGCAGGACAGACCTTCTATAACCTCACCCTTAAACTTTGAGGATTTAGTTACAAAATTGTACAAAGATTTTGAGAGAGGGGCTAATACATTTAGGAAATGACAAATGCATGAAACTTTAAACCTTTGAGTTTGCTGGTCCCTTTGAATTTTATTTAACTGCAGCTTAAAAAAAAACACAAACAAACCCAAAACCTAGGTATTAAGTGAGGTACCAGATCCAAGGGAAGGGAGAAAACTTTTAGAACAGCTTTGATAGCACTAAAATGAGCTGAGAGACTTCTGCTTCAAAAGGTCTCTCTGCAGGTATTGACAGTCCACATAAGGTAGTGCATTAGGAATATTTAATGAAATTTAAGGTTAGCAGAGGTCTTTGCACACCTTTGGATTACTGCACAAAAGGTAACTAAAAGTTAATCCTCAACAGTACCATCTGCACTTGACACTAGTTCATTTGCAGGTGGAAAAAATTAGGTTGTGATTAAGAGATTTATACGTGGTCATAGCCACATGGTGTTAACGCCGTCACTATAACCTCACTACCTGTATCAGCAGGTTGTCTGCAATTTACTCCCTTAAAGACATTTACTTAGCGAGTTACCACGCTTTTATTTGCTGCCTTCTCTTCCCTCTTTCTGTAGGAGGACAGTTGAATAGAAAGTGTAGCACCTTCTTCACAGAGTTTGATACAAAGGAGAGAAAAAAAGTTTCAAGAAAACTGTTCTGTAGTCACATATGAGACACACAAAGTTCAATAGGAATTACGATAATCATGGAGAAAGACAGAAAGATAGTGACATAGGGGAATGCTGGAAAAAATTAACAGCAAGTTTACGGTCTTCCCTGACTTGAGCAATGTTATGAGAAAAAAAAAAAATCTTAGCAATACTTTTGGCGTGATTCCATTACAAATGCTGTTTCCTGGGGATATTATGAATAAAAGTTTCATGTCACAGGAGCGCCATGGTTCTCACTGCTTTTGTGTTCATAAACCAAAATGCGGGTGGGAAAAAACCCACCACTACATAATTCCCAAATCCAGAGAAGTAGCAAATGCAAGGAACGCGCATTTCTCTTTGTATATGGCCTTTGCCTGATTGTAGACTGTCAAACAAAAATGCAGTAAAAAATTAAGATTGTAAAGCCAAGTACTTAAAAATATTGAAATGTCTCAATAGAAGCTGGCTGAGATAATCCCTCATCTCTCTTTTCTGAAAGAGCAGCGCTACTTTAACCAAAAGCATTCCATAAATGCAGCTTGAAGCTAAACTGAAAACGGAAAATTTGGATCGAAAAGGTTGTAAAGAACTGACAAAGGAAAGGAGCTTTAAAATGCCTGCACTCCCAGCTCTGCATAAACAAAAGCCCACGCGCTTCTTGTGTCAGATGCCTCCACCAGTGGTGGTTGTGGGAGCTGGTTCCCCAAGCAGGGAAAGTAGCTCCTGGACCTGTTCCAGGTCAAGAATGACCATGCCATGGTTCAGGTGCCGTCATTGCTACAGGAGTCACACCTTGGCACTGCTCTGCCTGTGGTGTTGCAGGGTGTTACACCAAGGCTGGGCATGACTTCTTTCTAGTCTCTCACTACCTGGTAGATATCCTCAAAGTAATAATTTGATAGGGCTTTGGGCAGTAGTCCAGTTGATCCCTGAGAGATTGAAAGCTGCTTCAGCCATTATCTTCCATTCAACATTACTAAACAATGCTACGACTCTGAACACTGCACTGAGAAAAATTATATTATCTATGTGTATCGTAGTAATGCTAAGAAATCATTGCCTGGGTTTGGGATCCCGCCATGGTGGGGCTGAGAAGCATATGTCCCCCCACCCTCTTAGTGAACCATAAATTGCCTTTCCAGGTCATTCATAACTGCCAGTCTGAAATTTGGTTTTTTGTTTGTGTTTTTTCAATTTATATTTATCTACATATTACTCTGCTAATTTTAAGCCAAATGCGTTGGGATTATTACTGTTTATCTTTTGAGTTTTAAGTTGTGAATAATGACATTTCCAAGCTTTTCTCATTAATCATAAAGACACTAATGTCTTTGCTTTTAATCAGAGGAAGAGAAGAGCTGCACATGTTTACACAATCCTAAACACTAGAATTTAAAGGAAAATGTTGAGTATTTGGCGCTTTGTGAAAGAATTGGTAATGACAGCTGGTGCTTTATAGAGCTAAAACCTTTCACACTGTTACAGGTAGGATAACCACTTGCTACCAGCTGGTAAAGTCTACGTGTGAAAATAAGCTCTGTAGATGGCCTTATGGTGTTGTCTCATTGCCAAACACCCTGCAGTAAATTTATTTTCACCTGTGGCACCAAGGTTTGTATAGAAACTTCTTATTGAAATGCAAAAAAAAATGCAATTTATGCAACAGAGAAAGAACCTGAGTGTCCGTATAAGTCAGATTGTAGCATTGTTGCCTTTAATGTGTTTGAAATTGGCCATAGAGTATAAACAGTGCAGCTAGAAACTTCAAATGCATGCTTATAAGCTTATTTGAAAAAGTCATTGCTCAATGTGGAAGAACTGATAGCTTATTTCAGTGGAAATTCCAACTTAAACAACTTGGGCTCAGTTCTTGGCAATGTTGTTAGTGGGGTTTTTTCCTTGCTTTTCAGTGTAAGAAGCCAGTTCTGCCTTCTCTAGTCGATGCAGGTAATGCTCAGTGTGGTGGACAAGAATTAA
Source organism: Burhinus bistriatus (assembly GCA_013397275.1). NCBI lineage: Eukaryota > Metazoa > Chordata > Aves > Charadriiformes > Burhinidae > Burhinus > Burhinus bistriatus. The sequence continues at coordinate 974,752 of VYXH01008235.1, forward strand.
CTATCTCATTGCGGTTGGCTAACTCAATACTTATTGATTTGTGGGTCCTGTGACCTGAAAAAAGACAAACTATATTAAACTTTGAAATAATGTTAAATAAGGATGGGCTCCACCAAATTAGATAATAGAAAACATGTCCCAGTAGCACTCTTGTGGTAGAATAGTTAAAAGACATCGGCTTCTGGAAACCATAACTTATTGACAGGGATATTCCTTTGGCTAGTTTGATCTCAAGCCAAGTTGTCTGGCTCGCTGATGTAGAAGTCATCACAGTCATATCAAGCCTGCTCAGTTCAGACACAGCTCAGTTCGGCGGTAAATGCTGAAGATGCCTCAAGACCCTGTGACTGAGACTGTTGACTGGTATTTAAGAGATTTATCTCCAGCTCTACAGCAGAGTTCGCGTATGGCATTTTACAAATCCATGCATTTCTTTTCTGTGTCTCTACCTGACGGTTAAAAGCTTTGACCACCCCAGGGTTCTGTGACCTTGATGTCCAGATGGCGATCTACCACAGCGTGTTGTGCTCCCTTCTGGCATACAAATCTTTCTTTCCCACAGAAATCAGAAGGCGGCAGAAGAAACCAGTGAGTAACTTCATCTTCTCCTGGTCCTGCATCATGGCGTGATGAAGGCACATATCTGGACCTGGAAGCTGAGAAGTACCCTAGTTCTGCTGGACTGGAAATGCCAAATTAAGCATCACAAGCCATTTCCACTGAGCTGGCTGAAAATTTCACTCAGTAAAATTACATGAACCACGAAAAGAAAGAGAGGAACCATGCAGATGAAGGAAGCAGAGATGAGGAGGGACTCTCCTTTTCAGTGGCAACCTTTGTTTAAGCCAATTGAGAAATTACATTATACCTTTGCCATCCACATGTCTCACTGTTTCTGCTAGCATTTTGGTCTGTACACTGGGTTCCCATGCTCAAGCATACAGGTCTTCCCAGGTACCACATTCACTGTCCTGCTTTATAACCAGAATATAACGGAAATGCTCATTGCCAGCGCTCCTGTTGCAAGTTACACTGGTGACACCAAGGACAGGATGTGGCCCTTAGGTATGACATTGCCTGTGAGGCAATCAGCAAGCATCTGGCTTTGTTAATTTGTTTTGATTTTTGCAGATGACATTGTGCTTCTTCACATCTTTGTGTTTTGCGACACCTGTATGCTAAATGATATACTTTAATGTGACACATTCAGGTGAAAAATATGAACTAATAATGCATTAAAATAATAATTTTGACTTCAGTAAAAATAGATGTGTTATTAGATGCAGTATTTACTGGCAAGACATAACTGACCTAGTCTACCTGGTAAAGAACCTTATCTTTTGAAGTGAGGTATGCTGGGAGTTTCTCATGAAAACAGAGCACTGATTATTATGTAAGAGTTTATTGTCAGATATTTTATTACAGCATTAAAATAAAAGCTCTGCTGCACTGAGAACTCTACCACAAGCAAATGCAGACTCTTTCAAGAAGCCACATGCAGAAGAGCTGGTTTTCCCTTGCGTGAAGAATGGTATGATGCTTCTCTGCTGGCATTTGTATCCACCCTTTGAACCTATGAATATCTACACTTTGGAGGGCTGTATAGAGAATCCCAAGTAAAAATTAATTTGCTGAGAGCTGGTCCCTACCAGTGGGTAAATTGGTATGGTTTATCTGTAGACCAGCTCTGCCTTGGCCAGTGCAAGCCTGACAAAGCTTGGGAGAAGGAAGAAGACCCAACTTCCGTGTCCTTTCTCCCCCCAGACTCAGCCTTGTCCCAAAGGTCTCTACAGTCTCTTGGACACATTTCCTTCTGCTCTTGGAGAATGATGCAAACCTCCCTGAATTACCCTGGGCTCGAAGCAGCAGTGTTACCCAGTCTCTTCTCTAGCCACTGTCCCCCAGTGCCCATTCCAGGGTTAGCAGAGAGTTTACTGGAGTTTATTAATGCAAACAGATGAAGAGATTATCCCTAGATGGTGGGAGGGCCAGGTGTCTGTTAACTAGGGTTATGATTGGCTTGTGGAACACATATCTTTACCTGTTGTATCAGTCCTGTTTTCCTATATGCTTTTCTCACCTGTCTCATGAAGATTTTTAGACTACTTCTGAAAGTGCTATGAAGTTGTCCTGGTTTGAGGTAAAACAGGACCAATTTTGTTCAGTAACTTTACTTTTTAGCTCTTCTAACTGCTGAAATTCCCAGCATGTTGTGCAGAAAACTGTTCACTCTCAGAGTGATGAGACCCATGTTTATAGTTGATGTCAAGGAATG
>VYXH01008235.1:986471-1033265 GCA_013397275.1 Burhinus bistriatus
ATGCAATCCAGCTCACTGACCATTTTTCCAGTGGGTCACCACTTTGTCCTTGAGAATATAGATTAAAGAAAGACTTTTTTTTAATTACTTCATGCTCTGCAAGAAGTCAAAATGGTTCCTGAAGTTCCCTAGCCACTGTGTGCCAATCTAGAGAGCTGCTAAGCAGCTGCAGACTAATTAAATAATCAGCGAGACAAACTATTTTCTGATTTACTCCCTGTGGGAGCTGGCCAAAATTTTGGAGTTGTGAAAGATGTAAATCAGGGCAGGGTTCGTCAAAGTCCTTTCCATGTAATTTTTAGAGGTCTTAAATCAACACCTTGCCTGGCCTTGCACAGACCTGCAGAGCACACCCATGGGTGCTCACAGCGCTGCTGAGATGGGGGGTAGTTTCTGTGTTTTCTTGTATAGCTGCTTCTTAGCTCCAGCAGAAATGCCTCTTTGCGTCCTTCCTCTTAAGGAGATATTTGGAAGCACTACAATATGAATAATGATCTCCTGGCTTCTACTGAAATCTGGCACCAAGAGGCTGGCTGTCCTCATGTTTCCCATGAATTTCAGTTTTCTCTCTCCACCCCAGTGCCACTGTCCGTCCCCCCCCAGTGCACCCTCCTCCGGCTTCACAGAGAGATCAGAAGGTCTGAATTTAGTCACAGCTGCCCAGTGAGTTTTCTTGGATCTTTAGGAGTTACTCACGAGACTCTGGACAAGATAGATCCCATTTTTGTTGATGATCCTTCATCATCATTCTAAGGGCGTTTGGTCATTCTCCATCTTTTCTTCAATGGGCCGCACCCTGAAAACTTACCCGTCAGATTCCCATCTTGATGAACTTCCCTTTAGTGCTCCTATCCCAGTGTTGCGTCTGTCCTATCTCAGATGTAATGAGAACAGACACCTCCACATCACCTCTACATAGAAGCAACAACACCAGGCTTTTTTCATGGGAAGAAGAATTGTGCCATTTTTTTTTCATATGAAAAGATCAGTTCTTTGAGAACAAGAACCAATCTGGATCTTCTAACTCTGCTCTCAGCTGTGAGTAAGGAATACCTTACAGTACTCTGTCACTAGAACACATTGCGACGTCTGCGGTCATATTACGTGGTTTCAAGAAAAGTGGGAAAACAAAATGAAACAAAAAGACTTCTCATACGCAGCAATCTACTGTTTGATTTCAAGGCTACAGAAGCATTTAATTTCAGCAGTGCCAAAATGTTTTGCAGAGATAAGGTAATAATATCCCACCTTATGTGATGCCTTTGCAACACTGTAAAAAATACATATTGGCATGTGATAGAGCAGTCTAGGCAAAACAAATCTGGACAATATAGTCAGAACAAAGCATTTTTGTCTTATCAAAGCAAAATGAGGAAAAAAAATCACTTTGATTTTTCCCTGTCATATTTTGTGAAAACTGACATATTCTTACAAGCATTTCTATTTAAATAAATACACATTTTTTGTGGAAACCTTATGGATCCAAACTTTTTCATAAACCCTACTAACGAATCTCTCTTATCTTGTGGATCAGACATAATAAAGTCACCCTTTGATTAACTGTGCCCCGACTGTGTAAAATAAGGATGGGAGCATGAATTAAAGCTATTATCTAATGGAAAAGATCCAGGGAAATGTGAGGAACCCAAGAGCAATATGTTCTCTGGGAATCTTTTGCTGAAAAGAGAGATTACTGGGTGCTGGAACTGCTGCAGTTTCTATCTGACCATAGACGAAGCATTTCAAGAACTGGATAATTTCCTAAAGTGGTCAGCTATTACATTTTTCTATTTCCCATTGGTATGAAAAGTAAGCATGTACTCTTTGCCAGGCAGAACACTAATCAATAGGTAATGGAGAAGTAATTTTTCTGATTACATCAACTGGATCCCAGTCCTTCAGCACCTCTACTAATAAATGTCATGTATCCATGCCAGGAAACTTGAGATGACATTGAGCTTTGAAGGCATGGTATTGACTATGAAATATTTCTAAAATAATGTCTCAATCAATCTATATGGTCAGTTTCCACATAAGATCCTAGATCAGATTTGCCTCTCATTTCCATTAGCCGTAGTTCAGAGCAACTCCACTGGCTAACTCCAGTCTGAAATCTAGCAGGGCTCTCAGGGTGAATGAACATCTCTCTGGTGAAGCTTACCCTGGAGATCTACATGCGTAGGTCAATGTTCTCCAGAATGGACTGATCCAGTAATAGCTTTCACCCCCTTAAAGTAGTTCATTAACTTTTAAAATATAATATAGGGGTCCAGTTTTCAGCCTGGATTCTGTTTTACCCGTGCATATATTCAGAGAGCGAAGACCTCTCACGGCACTGTTAGAAAGAGGAGCAGTAGCATCAAACGATTAACACCCTTAAGGGCAGAGGAGACCTTTCCTCACCTGGAGGACCCAAGAGTCCTGTGACCCTCTTCTGCCACCTTCCTCCTTATTCCACCACTCCTCACCTGAGATCTTGGAGGCAACTTTGCCAAATTGACTCCAGCTTGCAGGAACAGTTGCAGTAGCTGCAATAGCTGTGAACCATTTGCTTTCTCTTTTTCCTGTGGAATGGACTGAACTTTACCTTGTGTTGCCTTTTATCTTCACTCCATGTGCCCAACTTTTCTTTTTTCTTCCTCTCAGTTTTATTCCACAGTCACTGTTCTAGCCCTTTTCTTCACTAAGATTTCTTCTAAAATCTCTTGCCTCTTATGAATTCTTTTGGTTGTTCTTACACACTGTGATCATTTATGTTGCTATACTGTTTATTAGTGATATTCTCCTTGAATTCAGTGACGCAAATTGGCTCTTTTACTAGTACTCAGGAATCTGTAGTTGTGAAAGGAATGGATTTATAGACCATTGACTTTGACAACTTTGGGACAGGCCTATGATGCTGAAAAAATCGATGTTATCCAATGGCAGCTATGCAATAGTGTAGCCTCAGAAAGCTCTTTCAAAATGCATCGATATAGATTTAAAAGAAACCCCTTACAGAAGACTGAAACTCTTCTCAGGGCTCCAGTGGGGGCAAGATCAAGTCTGCAAATTCAGAATGTAGAGATATGATTGTGTCAAACTGTGTGTGACAGCACCCATTAACAGTCTGTTACACTACAAAATCCGATGCAATTCAAAGTGAAGTGAGCAGATGTAACACAACGTGCTCCCAGCACACTCCCAGAGTCTCAGAGAAGCTCTGCCTCTGTTCATTTTGGTTTGAAAAGCAACTAGCTAATACAAATTATGAAAAATAAGAGATAACTGTTGAATCCAGATTTAAAAAGAACATTCTAACACGATCACCTTCGTGTCAAATTCCCACAAGTATTTGTTTTGGTAGTCCTGATTCCAACAGGAGCTGCACACACGCGGTAAAGTAGCATTTTTTTAGCATGTGTGAAAATGTCATATTCTTTTCTGAGAGTTTGCCTGCTTTTCCAAAACACGCTTGCATGACTGTTTATAGATAGGACGTTGGGTATCAGTATGAGAAATTATGCCTTACAGCTGACATCCAATGTTGTTGGTTATTTTATACATTGTGTTGGTTATGAGTGTTAGTGGGCCAAGCACCCTCACGAAAATGTCCCTTCTTTCAGTTTAGTGAAGTTTCACTGCAGCCAGTAAATGCGGCAGGCATTGGGTATTTCTGAAAATCAGGCTGCATTTATTTCAAGGATATCTCTGATGCCCTCAACCCACTGGCTAAAATCCCAACACCAAAGTGCCATGAGAAATGAAAAAAGACTGGAAGTGCTGGCACCTCCTAAGTCCCTGGCCCAGCCTGCAAGTGACATTGCTGTCACTCCTTTCTGCTTGTTTCCTTAAACAGGGAGGGGATTATTTTTTTTTTTCTTTTAGCCACCAAATTGAATGAAGAAAGGAGTTTCAATGGGAGTGAAATGCAGCTTTATGTGAGTGAAACTTCCTGCACATTCATATCTAATTTCCTGAGCATTTTTGTTTGTTTGTTTCTGCTGAAAAAAAAAGGAAGGATTTTAGAAATATTGAAGTTTTGTTTCAAAGTTTCACAAAAAACCTCTTTCCTATCTGACATGATGGAGCATTTAATTTTAACAGCTTTCAAAATGAAGCCCTTGAGTTACCATTTTGAAGGCACATTTTCCATTCAAAAACAGATCCAAATTTGAAGAGCAGAGGAAAACCATAAGGCTTTTACAGCCCACCCAAATGAAGCTAAACATTTCAAAATAAGTATTATGATTACAGTGTAAATAGATGTCCACAGAAACAGACTCCATCACAACCAAAGTGGGGGCTGGAGAGAGGTCTGCCAAGCTCTTCAGCCTTTGCTGTGTGTCCAAGTTGATGCCCAGGGCGGTGGAGCCATGAGGATGGAGCTGAAGCTGGTCCGTCTTATACTCTACTTGCCCATCTCCGCTTTCTGCTCCATTAAATCTCTGCCTGTGCCTGTGATGTTGCTGCACAGCACTCAACACAGCCGGCTGTGCTGTAGCATTGTGAGGTGCTGTCCTCTCCTGGACAGAAATACAGATGGTCTGCTGTGAAACTCAAGGTCCTCCACAACTCTGCTGCTCCTGCTGTAGCATGTTGCAACTTGATCTTGCCGTGTATAAATGTTTTGCTCTTTCAACCCCAAATCCATAAAGAAAATATTGTTCCTTTTGTAGCTGGAATTTAACTGTGGATCACAGTTTCACATTTTGAGTTCTGTCCATACCTCAAACTATGGCTGGAGCAGAGGGTTACTGGCTGCCACCTATTTCCTGGGGTATGTAGTCTGACACGCAGGTCTTACTCCGGGCTTTGAAAAGCCAGTTTACTTAAAAAGAAAGCTGATATCGGAGTTTAGTTGATTATACCAAAAGAAACAAATGACTCCTTCACCTGGAAATCTTAGCAAAATCTGTACTTAGATAGAGAAGGTTTTCAGTGTGAAAGCACAGGAGGTACACTGCCCAAGCCTAATGGTAACCGGTTCGCATCTAAGATGTTGAAACCTGCTTAACATTTGTAGGGGTCTTGCCGTTCCCAACAACGCAAAAAGCATTTCTGAAAATGCCCTTTTGCTTCTTTATTTGCCTTAAAGCTTTGACAAGCAATTTAAATGCCTTGTGGAAGCTAAAAAAAATATGAGTTTGCATATTTATAAGAAATTCTGCCAAGACCATCCCAGCCAAGTAATTTGTAACTTGGTTCTTTAGGTGACAAAAAGATATCAAGTGCTAGTTGTGTAATTTCCTGTGTACCATTGCTGTAGGAACTGGCATGAGTCACTGTATGATAACCCAGAGGAAATTATTTCTTGCTATTAATAAAATGAAATCAAAAAACACACCAAGAGGATGCATTCCGTAGTTTCTGTTTTAACCATAAACTTGCAAACAAGTCAACACATTTTGTTTTCATAATGCCTTTCTCCTCAAAGATGAAGAAATACTTGCATTTCTTTGCTAGGTGTGTTCGTCTATAAAGCTTAAGGCGGAAAAACACGGTGGTTTTGACAGGTGCTAATCCCACTTGGCCACAGAATATCCTGGCACACTAGGACTTTTCCAAACATTTGTCTTTGTGTTCACCACAGCTAAAACAGAGACATGGAATTGATTTTCCAAGGAAATGGCAAATTGGATTGAACAATTTTTGAACTATTTGGAAGAAATGAGCAAGACTTGTTTTTATTGTCTCAAAAGGCTTCAGATTATAGCATGGTGGCAGTGAATTACGATAGCTGTAGAAACAAAACATCCACGAGAATGAGAACACACCTACTTATGGCAAATCTCCATAGAGCCTTTTGCCTCCAATATTACTTCAGCTGATGTTTACTACATCGATTTATTACCCCCTCAGAAAGCATTTTTGGCAACTTCCTCTTATGCTGTCATCACATTATCCCTAAAAGGGGATAAGTACCACTAAAACCCGAAGTACTTTAAAAAAATGCTTTATGATGATCTTTGACAAACTACAGACATCTAAGTAATTCATGTGTTTAATTGCAACTAATAAGATAAGAACCAGCAAAGTTTAGCAATTAAGAGGGATTTTTCCCTTAACTCACTTTGGAAACAAATTCTGCCATGACAGATCCTGCAAGAGCAGAAATGATAAATTAGGAGCTGAAGAGTTTTTTTTCTTTAGTCTCGTAGTTTGGGATGTTTGAAATATGACAGACAAAGCAATATCCTCAGCATATTAGATGACAACTTTTCCACCAGCAGAATATAAGTCAGGGGAGTGTGTAATGCTGCACTGACCACAGAGAGGGAATAAGCAAAAATTACACAGTCCTGTGGCTAATCAGGTCCCAAGATATTTGATCCCAGCTCTTACATAGCTTCTTTACATGTGACTTTGGATGAAGTACCTGGGATAAAATTTTTCAATGCCCACATCATCAAAGTCCTTAAATCAGTGGAGTGAGATACCTAAATTCTTTTTTTAAATGCATCAACAAAAAAGTTAGAGAATGTAAGTTCCTAGACTTAGACAATTTGCAGAAATGTCTCTTTGTTCCTACCATCACTTATCTATCTCCTGGATGTGTCATACCTACTTGTACTATGAGCTCCCCTCAGCAGAGCAGGTGGTTGAACAGGGACAAGCAAAATGAGGTGGTGGTCCTGCTCTATGCATTAACTGTGCAGTAACACAATTCTGTGAGCACTGGAGGCTCATTTCCCATCGTGTCTTGTGTGTGCCTGGCTTGGTCTTAAAGAACGTACAAACGCTGACTTAGAACTTCCTATGGCTGGAGTACAGAAAAGGTCTCTTCTCTCTTCTCCCTTTCCTCTCTGTTTGGCACCTCTGCAGCTTGGGATCTCCGATATTCAATACCACGGAACTTCAGGCTGCAGGCTTTGACTCATATGGGGCAATTGCAGACTTCATCTTGGTGGCCATTTCCACAAAACCATTTGGAATTTCATTATTCTTGCTACCTTGTCACTTCTCACCAATTTGAGTGAAACTGGGCAATGATTCCAAAATTATTACATACACACATACACACACTCTTATATGACTTAAAATGCCTCAGGAGAGCAATCTAAAAAATAATAATAATAACAATAATAATCGGAAGTATCCAAAGAAGGAATACTTTCAGAGCAAGGAAAATTGGAAGAAGGAAATAATCATGCTAATGTAAATGTTCTGTCGTAAACTGATGAAACTGCAAAACAGCAAAGCAACGTTGTTGACTTGGTGGGGATCTGATAAGTGTGAACTTGCTCTCTGTGACTAGGAGCAAAGGCTATAAAGAAAATCAGACTTCTAATTCTTATTCCACTTGGACAGGTCTAACGATGAATAAAAGTCATGTATGTTTTGTCAACTGCCATCGAGATACTTGCGGTTTTTCTTAGGAGGTCACAATGGCATAGTATAAGAATAAAGGATATGAAGCATAAAATCCTTTCTAACTCCATTCAGATTATCAACTCCAATATCTCTAACCATTTCAGGATGTTAAAAAAGCAAATAAATGCCACACTCTCAAAATGGCAAAAAAACCCAAATCATGAAAGTCTTCCAGGCCGCGCGGCTGAGCTATAAATGTTCAGCAGTGTAACAGATACAAATTGATTGTATAGGTCGACAGAAAATCTTGATCAAGGAAACAGGTCATACACAGCACTGCCCTGAATGGCAACACTTACGCAGAAGTGTCTAATCTTGGTATTGAAGAAGACGCTGACAAAACTTCAAAGGAAGCAGGACTTCAGAGAAAGCAGCACTGGAGCCAACATTACACAAGGCATCAAATTAATTTTTCATAAACTGTTTGTGGCTCAATCACTCTCTCAGATTTAAGTTGTCACCAGTGATACACCTGCTGCAACGGTGATTCAGGTGTTCCACAACTGTTATGATTCTCAGAGAAAGTGCAAATTCAGAGTGCTTTATAATGACCGATATGGAGTCCTTTATGCCATAGAGGAGTAATTGCACATTCTTCTGAGAACTACATAAATATCAATTATTCTGTCTATAAACACAGCCAGAGAAGCTATTTCTTATTTGCAGCCCCACATAACAGTATCCTAACTGGAGGAAAAAATGTCCTTTTATATATTTGGAAATGAAAGAAGTAATGAGCCACTGTAACAAAATTCTGGTCCAGGAAAGTGCCTAGTTAGTAGTGATGTGGTCAAACTAAGAGCTGGAGTTAAAACCAGGTTAACAGATGGCCACATTTTAACCTTCACTTGTTGCAATCATGCTGTACAGCTGCCCTGCTTCCCAATCTGAGCATCCTGCTGGCAAATAACAATGGATAATCTTCAACCTGACATGAAAATTCAACACATTTGCAAAAAGAAGAATTCAGAGATTATTTTGCTTTCAGGACCTGGATTTACTCCCTCTTGCAGCCACCCCGAGACTCCCAGTGACTCACTGGAAGCAAAATATAAGGTAAATAAGAGCTCGAGTTTAAAATTCCCATCATCCACGAAGCTATTATTGGGACTGTTGGGCTGGAAGTTGTCTGTGCACTCAAGTGATGGCAGCTGTGAGGAGCACAGAAGCATACGAGAGGGACACGTCCCCCAGCACCTCTGCACATTGGTTTTGTTGCAGTGACTTGCTGTGTGTGATCTGTAATAAGTGGAGATGGCCACTAATTTTCAATTAACTTTGTTTCTTCAATGACACAGTGAGGAAAAGGAGGAAGGGGGAGGCTGGCAGAGAAATCGATTAAGTAGACGAGTCCTTCTTCCTAGGGAATACAAGAATAATTTATATTTTCTGATGGGGACTTTCAGAATGAAGTACTTCCTTGTGAATCGATATTTTGCAATGCTGGCACTTCCAAACAGCATGTTTATTTTCATAGAAACTGTGGGAAAAAATCCTTTCCAGAATTTTTGAATCAGCTTTTTGCAGAACTTCTACAATTTGAAAACACCGGCTTGTTTCATTTTGAGGTGCAAACAAATATTAAGGTACTGACATCTCCCTCAGTATGGAAGTTCCCTTCTCCACATAGTTCTAGTTTAAAACTTTTCTGCCCCTTCTTCCTCTGGTCTTGCAAATACAAATGGAAATGTGAACTCAGCTTTTTGCTCTTGTCATTGCTGTTCATGATAAAACCCAGCAGCAGAAACAAATAAAGGAAAACATTTTTCTCTTAAAAAAATTCACTTGACATTTCCTTTTACACACTTGTGTCAAATCCTTAGCACCCCTACCTGACAACTATTCATACGACACCTCAAAGGGAGGCAAATTTGATGTGAACATTCTCAAATACTATTCTCTGTTTCTTGTTCAGAAGATACAAGACACACACACACCCCAAAAGAAATCAGGACACTATGATTCCCCATGACAAACCTCTGTAAATACTTCCACAACGTAAAAAAACCTAAATATCTCTGTCTCTGAGAGACCTTGGTTTTTAAGATTAAGGAATCCCTGCCACAAAGGGAAGCTTATGCAAGGGCTCAATTCTGGCTGGTGCTGAGCACTTCATTCTCATCCAACAAAGCACATCAGCATATGCACAATTTCAAGCACATCAATAATCATACTCCCCGACTAAGTCTCGGGCTCAAGTGATTCTGAGAGCAGGATGAAGTGCTGAGCACCTAGCAAAACAAAGTCCCAAGAAACAATGGGCCTTAGTTTCTTAACAAATTACTGCTCTGAGATGTATGAGCTAAGGGATACATTTTTTTCAGACCGCTATTCCCCCGTGGCAATCTCTTCTCGAAAGCATAAGGAATTTGCATCCCAAAGGGATTCAGGTGATTTAGCCTAGACTGTGTAGATGCAAATCCCCTGTGACCCTTTCTATGTCTCTTAGCAGTTTATTATCTGAGGTGTTCCTTAATTTGTCTGTTAGGGTCCAGAAGAGAAGTCTATAGAAAATTCAGGTTTGGAAGGGATCTCTGCAAGTTCATCTGATCCAATCCCCTGCACAAGGGGAGACTCCTTCAAAGTTATATAGGGTTCCTTAAAGTCTCGTCCAGGTAGGTTTTGAGTATCACCAAGGATGGAGAGTCTGCCACCTCTCTGAGCCCCTGCTCCAGTGCTTGACCTCTTAGATGCTTGGTCTTCATGCTTCTGGCCCTGATCACCTTAGGGCGCCACTGCAGGACTCTGTTAAGCCTTTTAACATCTTCCTTGCACTGGCAGCTCTTACCCTGGGGACTGTGAACCAATGCCCACTACAAACTTACAACCCTCAGAAAAATCATCCCGTGTCTTGTTCCCTCCTGTACCCAGCACGGATGGTGCCCAGGCTAAGACCAAGCGCAGCAGCACCATACATGGTGCCTTCCGTCTGTCTTCCTGCCTGCAGTGTGCTCATATGTCTGAGGGTTAGCTCACCTCAAATGACTCAACGTTTGCTGTGTGGTGAGAACAGGCACAGAGGGGAGGGTGAGATGCCTTTGTGTAGTCATACCTGCCACCATGCTGCTATGTACTTGTGGTAAAGGGGTGGTCGTGACCTCAGACCCCTCCCAACAGGGTTTAGCAGTGTTATATTTTCCAAGGGTAGGAGTGAACATGAATGGTTCCCAGGGAGCAGCTGTTAAACCTGTGCATACTGCTGTTCCCAGTATCTTCAGGTCTAAAGGTTGCTGAGTTACTAAAAAAGAGAGAGAGAAGGAAACAAAGAATGTTTGAAATACCCTTCAAACACAGTTCAGAGAATGATTTCACACGCTTTGAACATAAATAGACTCCCTTCTAATTAATTTCTTCAAATGAAAGATACTCATGAAATATCTGGATTTATGCTGGGGTTTTTGAAACTAGCTTGTCTTCCATTTCAGTATTCCTGAAATATATGGATTCAAAATAGCTTTGAAACAAATAGATGATGATCTGAACCTGATCAGTGCACCTTCATTATTGATACCAAATTTAGTATAGGACTTGGATTCAGTTTGATGTCTGGGTGGAGATTATTGTCTTGTATGGAGGACAGGTCCTGAGGTGGATGCCAGAAGGTCTGATCTGCGGGCCTACAAAAGGCTCCCAGTGTCACCTGAATGGATTCATTCATGGTTCTCCTCCAGGGTCCATGTGTAATCAGTGGAAAGTCTTGATGTCTGGACCCCATCTGCCTCCCCAGCATCTGCCCTGCGTGGGTGACTATTCCCTTGCACAGGACTCCTGTGAGCTTCATAACTTCATCCCTTCCTTGCCATCTACCTCCTCTGTCCTGAGAGTGCTTCACCCTCAAGGATTTTGAAACCCCACCCATCAGGACTTAAGCCAATCTCATGTGATTAGAGGCCGGTATGGAGAAGCAAATCAGCATATCTGTCTCCTGACAAGACAAGCTTTTCTAATTCCCTCTGAAGCACTTCCTACAGGTCGGTGTCGGAGGTGGGATACTGGACAAGGTGGATTTCAGGTCTGGTTGCTGTTGGCAAGGTTCCTATAATCCCTGAACTACATGATTTACCTTTTTTCCTAAGATCAGGGGACTTTGGGACATTGAAAACATCTTATGAGGTTTATAATACGCTGTGTAAATTTTAGGTAGAAATTTATCCCACTAGGCAATAATGATAAAGCACTGTGTGTGAAATCTAAGCTTTTAGAGAGAAAGGGTTTTATTTTAGAACCTGTACTTTCCTTACAAATCCAAAAACTCATATAAGGGTGTGAAATAGAAAATGTTCCTTGACAATGAGCCAAAACCTACAGTTTTAAAAGTTCTTTTCCAGATAAAACTTATATTTCTTACATTTGGTGACATTTGATTGAGCTGGTTATTATTACTTATTATTTTTACAGCACCAAAAGGTGTGGTAAGTGCTTGCAAAGGAGCAATAGCAGGACAAATTCTTTGACTAAAAAGAGCATTTGATACATGGATAGGAGTTAATGTCCACCTTAAATCACGGCAGGCCTTTTTTCAACCTTTGTTATGTTTGAAACATGATTACTCCAACTGTAATTTCAATTGAGCATTTTTTTAATTTTTATTTTTATTTTCTGGTGCTCTAGAGCAGGAAAGCTACCTTAGAAGATTGTTGATAATGTATGGGAGGAAAGAGAAATGATTTAAAAATGAGACCTATCAGAAATTAAACATTAAGCCAGCTCCAACAAGAATAATAGAGCTATGCTCATGGGTACACACCAGCATTTTGAGAGAGCTCAAGGACATGAGAGGTGTTTAAGAGCAACCCTCCTAAAAAACCCCACCTTCATTCAAACATCTAATTTGGCTCTAAGTTAAAATATAAACACATGGCTCCAAACTAGGGCAGCACAGCTGTGCTACCGCTGGAATTGTACTGGTTAGATAGTTTTTGGGTCAGTGTCCTGTGCTGTCCTTTCCATCATGCTTGCTGCCCTACTTGACAGGGCCAGGGGGGAGGCACTGGGAGCACCCCCACATGCCCTGAGGCTCTGTGCATCCCCCCTACACCCATTCTGGTTGCAGTGTTGGCCCAGCCTAGCTGCTCTGCCCCTTCTCATGGCTCTGCCATCAGACTGCTGCCAGGAGAGGAGGGGAAGGAACAGCCCATCGCAGTGGACAGCCTCAGGTATGATAAAACTTTGCAGTTTGGGAAACCCTTGCCAAGGACCATTATCAGTCGTGGCACTGCAGTTGTTAACAGTATTACCATGAGCTACAGCTGCAGCCAGAATGAACTGGTGCAGAACATTACATGGCTTACAAAGACAATCCAGCATTTCTCACACGGGTGCTCCACCAGGGGTAGCTCCCCACTGGGACCCCTGAATTTCCATTTCAGCTGCTGCGCAGTAGCGGATCATTATGCACGGGGCATTTGCAGGAATGCAACTTCCCACACGCACACAAGCCCAAGGTAAAAGAGCTATGAGCAATATTTGGTGCTCCTGTCCCTTGTGGCTCCTGGGCTGCAGAAATCTGTTCCTTGGGTTTTATTCAGACAGTTTTACACTCTTTTATGGAGTTGCAACACTTTATTACAGAAACATTCCCAATGAAAGCTGATTCTAATAGCTCCCTCTCTGGTAGGAAAATTATTTTTTTTTACCAGTTTTATAGCTCTTTAAATAAACACTACCTCATACTTTTCCATCCGATGTCTCTCTTAACTGTTAATTACACTGAACTTCTCTTGACCTCTTGCTCAGGAAGAGTGGAAATGAACAGGTTGCTTAACTAATATGACCTGCTTGTCACAGCAGTGCTAACAACTTTGCAGCCACATTGCAACCCTTCCTGCTGCCTTCCCATGATTTATTGCTTCATGCCTGGACTAAGAAATACTGTATCACAAGTTTCATAGCAAATGCAGCTTCTGTGTCCTGCCATGCAGAGGGAATGCACTGAAGCTGCTTCAGCTTTAAATCTCAGGGTCAAATTCAAACATGAGAAGAGTTTCTTGGGGAGTTAAGCCAGTCCAAGCAGTGGGTGCAAAGACGGACACCAAGTGATGTCATGGTGATTCTTTAAGGAGCTTTGAATGACACATCATATAACAACACTGAGCTGCAAAGAGATGGTCTTCGTATCATACCATAGTGAACTATCCCTCATTTAAACATGAATGTAAGTCAGTTCTTAAAACCTGAAATATTTTTTTTTCCTCTAGAAATCAGAATCTTCCTACTGAAGCCTACAGCAGAGATATTTTTCTTGACTACTAGTGTCCCTCTTTAAGATGACGAACTTCATCTACTTTCACCTAAAGTTGTTCTACGAAATGGACAAACATTTGGACAATTTCAGTCAAACCCTAAGATACTAATTTGTGAGTTTTCCTGATAGCAGAAGGTGGTGTTAATAGTAAGACGTACTTGCCAAAGCTTAATTTCCCTTGATGCAGTCCGAGGAACATCTACAAAAGCCTGAGAGAAGCTGGTCCATTTCCATCAGGTGAGACATAAGCTCAAAGCTGCACATTCCTCTGGAAGGTGCTCCAGCACCTGCAGACAAATAAAGATTATTTACCCTGTGTCCTGGTTTCAGCCGGGATAGAGTTGGCTTTCTTACTAGCAGCTGGTATAGTGCTATGTTTTGGATTTAGGATGAGAATAATGTTGGTAACACACTGTTATGTCCCGGTCCGATCGTAATAATCCCAGGCATGAGATTAAGACGCAAACGAGGTCAAATGCTGTTCACTAAGGCTTTATTGTTATTTCCCAGCAATAGTCACTGAGATGAGCAATAGAGTAAAGGCAGAAGCAGAGAAGGTAGAAAGGAGAAGTATTACGGAGCACAGCAAGAGTATAGTTACCACCACAGGTCCACGGTGTCCCGATGGTCCTCTGGAGTCAGCGGCAGCCCGTTGATCCGTGATTCTCAAGTCGTGACAGTGGTGAGGGTCCCAATTAGGGTAAGGCACAGCACCAGTTTATAGTCCTTGCTGACTTGCAGTTCGGCCCATCAGCACTATTGTCACCTTTGCTTAACAAATCATTGTTTGACAGGGTTGCTGTATAGGCTTTTCCTGCCTTTATCACTTGGGCAGCACTTGGTATTGCACAGTCATGAGAAACAGGGTCTGGTTGCTCTGGTAACCAAGCATGTATCCCCTTTGTTATCACGTATGGCAGCAAGTGAACTTTGAGACATCTTGGTTTTCTCTCGGTCTCCTACACACACTAATGTTTTTGGTTGCTGCTAAGCAGTCAAGGCCTTTTCTGCTCCTCACACTGCCCCACCAGCAAGTAGGCTGGGAGTACACAAAGAGCTGGGAGGGGACAGAGCTGGGACAGCTGACTCCAGCTGACTGAAGGGATATTCCATACCATATGACGTCATGCTCAGTATATAAATCTGGGGGAAGAAGAATGAAAGGTGGGGACATTTGGAGCGATAGCGTTTGTCTTCCCAAGTCACCGTTACACGTGATGGAGCCCTGCTTACCTGGAGATGGTGGAACACCTGCCTGCTGATGAGAAGCAGTGAATTAATTCCTTGTTTTGTTTTGCTTCTGCACATGGCTTTTGCTTTACTTATTAAACTGTCTTTATCTCGACCTACAAGTTTTCTCTTCTGATTCTCTTCCCTATCCCAACTGGAGGGAGTAAGTGAGTGGCTGCATGGCGCTTGGATGCTGGCTGGGGTTAAACCACAACACCCTGTCCTACACTGGGATCTCTGATCTCCCTTCCTTTAGACAACCAAGCTAAGAATGAATGTGGTTGGCTTTTGCAGAAGTGGAAAGAGAAAAATAATGACAATAAGGAGCACCAACAATCAAGCAGGCTTTACCACAAGAGGAAGAGTTAGAGCAAGAAACTGGGAATGATTACAGCTGTGTTTTCCTTCCAGCTCTGTTGCTGATTCAGGGCATGAATTTCGTCCTGACCTCCTCTTACCCCACATTCCAGATCACCTATGATAAACATACGTACCCAACAGAGGAGCCACAGAGCTCAGTCCTTTAGCATTAGTCAAGCCCTCAGGGTTAACCAGCTGCAAGACGTGAGAATTAATATTGTAGTGTTTTTATGAGAATTCCCCAAATGTCTCCAGAGAAGGATGGGGAATTTCTGTGGGTGTCCATCATTTCTCACAAGTCAGGTCACTTACGTTTAGGTGTTTAAATACAGATTTAGTAGCCCAGTTTCAGCCACCTGGCTTTGAATTCTTTAGTCAACAGGAATTTAAAGGAAGTGCTGAGCACACCCGCACAACAGCAGCGTATTATTAACTTGGCCCTTGACTTTTCCAATTCTGTTCTTCATGCGCAACACAGGAATCAGAGAAAAGCTATCTGCACAGGCAATTAGAGGTTGTATAATATCAGGACAGGACCAAACTGGTGTGATTGGAAAGGCAAAGCACAATACCCTCCTAAAAGAAGGGATAAACACGTAAAGCAAATAACATGTATGTGGTGGGATGTCTTTGCGGCCACTGGGCTCTCTGAGTGACTAGGATCCAGTGGCAAAATAGCTTAAGTGTTTTGACATGTCATGTCCACAGGCTTCTCTCCCTCTTGACTGCACACCCAGCGGCTCTTTGCCACTTCTGTTACATGAGGCAGTTCTTGCTGGCCACCATTACCTTTTTTTCCCCAAGTAAAATGCACTCAGGCTGCTGCCATGGAGCTGTGCAATGTGCAGCTTGCTGTTAATTTGAAGGGCACCCCTCCTCCTCCTCCCCTGATGATCCAAGAGTACAGTAGTGAAGTGCCTTAATGGTAGCATCAAATAGCCTTACGCCATACATTTTTAATTTCTAAAATGGTCTTCATTAGAGTTTCAGGGTTCTGAGAACAAGTGTGAAACATTGCTAAAATGGATGAAAACATCTTACCTAAAAATAAACTATCGTCCGATTCATGCTGCATCACCCCAATCAATTACTGACACTTTTTCTGGCAGCTAATACGGCTTTATTACCATAGTATCCAAAGACTTGGTAATCATTAAGGATTTTTTGGCCTTATAGCACTCTAGTGATGTAGTAGTGTAAAATATAAAGATTTGAGCCATTGACGGTTGAAGAAAATGTGCATGAACAATGCAAGCTCTTAACACAGGCACTGAGATCATGTACCTTCTCAAGAGGATTATGAATTGTCACAACACTAGAGGTCACAACTCAGGCCTCTTTGTCAAAAATGTTTATCAGACTTCAATATCTAGATCTGGGGCATGAGGAAGTTGGTTTAGTTGCCGGAGGAGTCAATCCCAAGAAGCCTTCTCTCAACCACCTAGAGACAAACTTTGCTTCTTTTGCCTCTCATACGCTTGTCTGCAGAGCGGTTGGGCTGGATCTCATCACAGTCAAATAGGAAACGTAATTAAAGGCTCCTTTTGAGTACCTACTGCTCCAGAAGTCCTCCTGCAGGGACTTAGAAAGACTACTTGCAAAGCTCCCCTTTCCCTCTTTCCTTTTCTGCTGAGATGTCAAGCCACTATTTCTAATCCTGCCCCTCCACTCAGAAGCAGAACAGAATGTGTTACTTTTCTGAGCTTCTTGAGAACCTTTTGAAGTAAACTGTGCTTTATTTTACAAAGGAAGAAACTGAACATATGATGCAAACCGTTCCAGGGCTGAGCTTTAACACAGATGTTTTGATCATCATTTGTTGTTATTTCCGTTGCTCCATCTCCTGGAGCTGTGGTGGTATCACGGTCCTTTATCTCTTGCTGATCTCTCCTTCCTGCAGAACATAACAAACCTGGTGTGCTGATTCAGAAGAGAGCCACAGGTTTATGCTGGCAGCTTTCCAAAAAAATTAGGCTGCTACCCCAGGTCATGATAAGACTCTTATCTCTAACAACGTCAAAATTATCAGGAGAAGTCTTATTTCATGTATTTTCAAAGCTTCTGTGTGAGCTACATAAAGCTGAAACTAACCTCATTAGCTTGAAGTGCATTCATTAACCATGCGGAAACTGATCAGGGCTGTATCCCATGCTCTTGTGGTTCCATTAGGATTCGTGGTGAAGGGCTGATCAATAACTACCCAGCTCTTAGGGCTGCCATACGGAGAGGAAAAAACTATATATAAATCCTTAAAGATCTTAATTAGGCAAACCCAAAATTATTATGCTAATAAGCCAGAAGTATTTAATATTAATCTAGCTGCAACAACTTCTGCCTGAGGATTGGGGATGGCCTACATTAATCACTGAGTGTATAAAAGCAGGTGATGATAGCTGCTAAAAGAAGCAAAATAGGCAGCATCTGGAAATGGGTTCTGTTTGGCAGTTTGTCTCCTTGTTAGCACTAAGCCGTGGGATGTTTTGTCTTCATTTCCACAGAGCTCGATGTTCAGAAACTCTTGGTGCTCAGAAACTCTAAATGGGGCAATATTTTCAAAAGACACCTATTGCAAGCAGCAAAGAAAATGCTTTGGAGTGTCTGGCGGCTTTGTGTAAGTCAGAGGGTCTCAACCCCTTCCATGCTGTGAGTTCATATCTCCAAAGGGAAAAATCTCAACACATGATTTGTCCTATCACCCTTCAGCATATCTGCCTTGCGTTTTCCTCGTTCTTTTTGCTGTATGGCTAAAGAGATAGAGAGAAAAGGAGAGAAGATGGGGCTTTTCCCTGTGGTCTTTGGATCAAGACTTCATGATCTAAGTCCTTAACCTCATTTGAAGATGTTCTTAATTAATTTGATGCCTACATTTGAACAGAGCAGATACTGTGCCCTTAATGAAAACACTTCAGCCTAGAGACGCTGAGAAAAGAGCAACACATAAAAGCACCGGCAGAGCAGCCAGATCTGGTGTCTGACTTGTGACTTCAGAGTACTTAAAGCTTTTTACATTTAAGGCTTATATTATGCTAGGAAGTAAACCAAAGGGTTATCAGGCTGGGCACAGTGAAAGGCAGCAAAAGGCCCAGCAGTAGAAAAGGGATTTTGAGAAAACAGAGTGCATATGTAACACGGAGGGAAGAAAGAGGGAAGAAACTGCTCCAATTCCTGGCTGCCTCCCTTATCTTATGGCAGAAATGAGCACTTTGCACTGAGTGGTACTGAAAGCCTTCTCTTCTCCTTTGGAAATCATGGTGAACACATTCAGTAAGCAGAGCCCTGATTAACTGCCTGCCTTTCCCAGGATAAACCTGGTCTACTGCAACTATTTCCCTTGAGGTACCTCCTTCTAGCAGGCTTTGGACAGTGTGAGCTCTCTCAGTACTACTGCCTTCTCCTTTTCCCCGCTGCTGGTCCATTCCCCACCCAGGAAGGAGAGACACAAGGTAGACCCACAGTCCTCCACCCTGGCTGTAAAGCATCTGCTCTGATGTTCCCTTGATGCTGGCAAGAAATAGGCATCTAAGCACTTGGCATCTCTATGTTTCTAATTTAGTCACAATGTTCCCTGAAGATCACACACGTGTATTACCAACTCTGACATTACGTCCATTACGTACAGGGACTGCCATTTTCTAACAGCTTTGACCATGAGCCCCAAACCTTTCACTGGATTTTTTTGTCAAGAAACCTGAAGTGCCAGCCATGCAGATGAGATGTCTGTGAGGCTTTTGTATTTGGGCATCCAGAGACTGAGTCAATAGCAATCACCAAACACCTTTGACATGGTAGCCATAAAGCCAGCCACATAACAGACCCATAAACACTTCAAGGCAAAGAATAAAATTCCCCTTCTGAAATTTCAGCCAGCAAGAAAGGACAAAATGAAAACTTATTTACTCATTAAGGAAAAAACTTATATATTCATAAAATGGAGATGTGCATTATTATATACTGCAAAGTACTGTTACTCTCAGAGTGGACCCTGATTTTCAGAAACCAGTTTTAAAACACTGATACAGAAATATTAATTCCTTCCATAGAGCAACAAGTCAGTATATACCAGTGTACAGCTGGCCTGTGTTCATGCTTTTAGTCCCCAGTGAATATAATTTAGCACGTCCTTTTGTCATTAAGTGTGTTAGCCCCAAAACCCCTCACATTTACTGTCAGGTTCCCTAAGAGAAGTACATGTACCTGGGTAATGATCATGAAGCAGCTGACACAGAGTGACTTACTATTCCCCAGTAGTGCATTCATATGTCAAAAGCTTTCCATTGCTAAACATTTGGAAGGACAGACACATCAGAGCTATCACACTGTAAGCAATGTATCAGTGGGCCAGACGACACTGTTTTTCCCTGCAACAACTTGAAGCATTTTTCCAAGGTGGTGTTCTGAGCACTTTCCATTTCATCATCACCATTTTCACAAAGACTAAATTTCTGTTGGGACGTATTTTTTACCCTTATTTGATACCAGGGCTGGAAAGGCTGCAGGACTGCAGAACCTTGACAATTTGGGTGAACATCTACCTTCAGGTTTCCACAGCTGACATAGTAACAACTAAAAAATAAGTTAAGGCACTAAACTTCTATTGACTGCAGTGGACAGTGAGCCAAGACTTCTTCACAAATATGTTAACCTAGTTCAGTTTCCCCACTTCACTGCTACAACAGGGTTTATTCCGAAGTATGGTCTATAGGACAGAGCTGTCAGTTAAAGCAGGCATATGTTCACATCTGCAACTTTATCTTGTGCTGTCACGATAGTACACACAACAGCCCTGTCAGAGATCTATTTATTTGGGCATCTGTACATACAATGAGGGTACATATGCAAGAAGCGGAATAGGTCTGACTTGCCTTGCATCCCTGCCTCTTCGTTTTTTCCAAGTTAGGACACAAGAAATAATAGCTCATTTCAGCTCAAAGTTATTGCATTTTCTTTGATAGTTAGAGGAGTGTAAATAAGCCACATAAGAAGTATAAGCTAACATAAGAACTATATACATGAGAAGTATATCTGATTAGGAAATGCACGTTTTATTATAATTTACAGTACTGCTTGTTCGGAAAGCATTATGTCAAGAGTAAATAACATTTCAATTTTTATAACTGTCATAAACCAATAGGCCTGAGCCTCAATCAGCATACTGCCACTTATTCTTTCATTGTATGTTTTCTAAATAATCTGCCAACCTTTCTATCCATACATAACGACTGATTTTTCCATCACTCAGAGAAGAGGTACAGTCTGTTGGGTTCATAACTGATACCTTCATTTGAATAGTGCTTGAGTTTATACCCCTACTGCACAAGAAGGTTTGTATCCACTTAGAGCAGTCTGATTCGAATTAGGTTCTGTCACCTTAGAAATCCAACCTGTTACCAAGAGCAACTGCTTTGCTTCCTTTATTTGTATTAGATTTGCCTCGTTTAACAAAAATTTTGATCTTATTTGCATTGCTAGCATGTGTCTCATGAGACTCGAGAATCTACTGGTTTGCATTGATTTAAAGAATGAGGTGCCAGAGAAAGACATCTTCTGGAAAGGTACAGATATCTTCTGCAGGGGGGGATAAAGAGACACCTCTAGATGCAGTAATTGGAAAGATAAATGGACTAGCCGAGTTATGTACTGGCAAGTCATCTGAAACTGATAAGGTACAAGTAGCTAATTAATGAAATCATCCACATTTTGTCAAGCCCACTGAAAACTATGTCTGGCTTTGGGGCTTTTCAGGGGCTGTGCACCAAGCCAGCTGGAACTGCTGACATAGAGCAGAGCCTCATGTTAAAAAATCATGATCAGCGTGAATTCACTTTGTAAGCCTCTGTGGCAGGGATGGCCAGTGAACAACAGCAAAACTCTAAAGGAGAGTCTGGAGTACCAAAATGTATTGAAACCCACCAGAAATATCAAAGAAATGTGATTTGTTGTATCTGAAGGCAGTGCATGGCAGCAAAAGAAATTAAAGGGAGGTAAAAGATAGGAAAGATCTCAAAGGAATAGAAAATACAGGTGAAAGTTCCCAACTGTCCCATAATTCCTACCCTAAAGAAGTTCTCTTTGCCTTAGGTGACAGACAAAAGAAGAGCTAGAAAGGCTCATTGCATTTATAGACCGAGTTGTTGACTATTTGTCACAATATGATAAGCAGGCCACAAGAATAAGTAGTCTGCACAAACACCATTCCACACTTCAATTGTGGAACTCATTGCTGTGATATGTCATACGAGCTAGAAGAATAAATGGATTAAAAAACAAATCAGTCATAAGCCATATTAATGGGTGGCAGGGCTGCTGACAGCTATTAAACATAAAGGTTAAATTGTGTTTAAGGTTAAAAGGTTAAATCCTTTGCCACTCCAGGGTCTCTTGTTATTTCCTGAAGTTTGCTGGACCGGTGAGACTTCAGTGTGCTCTCAGGCAACGGCATTTCCAAGAGCCACAGCCCACAGCATCTTCCTGGTGATGGATTGCAGTCACGCATCTGTTCCCATTCCTTTAGACCTGCCTTCTCTCTTTGATGCCCTTGATCAAGAGATTTTTTTTCTCTGACATTTTTGGATCACCGTGGGTCTGAAGAGGTTTGCTCCCTCCTCACTTTTGGAAAGCTCTTGGAGTTGCGTGAAGGGTGTCCACCTGTCCAGGTGCAAATGCAGAAAGAGCAGAAATGCTTTTAAAGAGGCAGGTTGTAAGCCCCAGCTCGCCTGCTCTGGCCTGTTTATTCCTCACTTGCTGTTTTTATTTTTGATCTGCCCCATTTCACCTGACACTGATTTGATCCCAAATGTTACACGTTAAAAGAGGAGTGTCACACAGCTCCTGACAGACCCTTCTGCTGCCCCAGTCCTGCCGCCACACAGACACAGTACTGGCAGACATTTTCAGTGCATAAAATCCTTCTTAGTTTTGGAGCCCCATTTTCAGGGAAAATAACAAGACATTGGAAAACACAGGAAGCATTGTAGAAGATAACTGAGCAAAATGTTTTATTTTAAATGCAAGGCACACATACTAATCCCCCTGCCCTGTGCTTGGCTTTTGCTCTTCCCAACCTGTTGCCTTTACCGCTAAGAGCTCGGAGGTAAAATGTAACACATCGCTTTGAACATCCCTGCCTTAATAAAGAATTAAATCAAGGCTCTGACTCACATTTCACAGTCAATTTAAGGGTGGCTGAAGTTTAGGCTCTCTGCCTCCCTCCTCACAGTGGTATTCAAACTGAGCTTTTAGCTACCCCTGAACTGCTATGAGTCCCAGTCCCTGGATTAATGTAAATCACCACCAGCTACGGTTTATATTAATGCCCTGGGCTTCAGCAGCCCTGGCTTAATTGCCTGCAAACCTGAAAACATGATTCCATAATTTGATATGGCTGTCAAAGTGTTGGTCCCATCCCTCCCCCTGCCCCAGCTCTCTGCGGTCCCAGGGAACCGCTCGGGATGGAGCCTCGTTTATTTGGCTGCATCAGCATCACGCTGGATCGAGCTCCTCCGTCTCTCCCTGCTGTGCAGGGAGGGATGATTTTGGGGCACGGCAGGCTGCTGGGGCAGAAAGCAGTGCAGACTTAGGCAGTCTTAAACCAGCTATTAAACAACAGTCTATATGTGATAGTTTTACAGGCCAACACAAAGAGAGACCAAAGCACCCCTTTTGGCCTGAAGACACCGTTTTCCCGGGGTGTGTTTCAGACAAGCTCCAAGGCTGGCGTGTCTAGGGCTTGCACATGTTATTGACAAAACCCCAGAGAAACAATTCGTTTTGTGGGTCTTTTTTTTTTTTTTATTGTCTGTGGGGAAACAATAATCTTCCAGATGAAAATCAAAACCAAATCACTCAGCAAATCCTGTAGAGACTTCATTTTGCTCAGCTTCAAAAGTGCAATAAAAAAAAAAAAAAAATCACTGTTGCCAGAAAAACAAACAACACATATTAAGCCTTTTTATCACCATGTCTAATGTTTTACTAACTGTGAAATCACATTTTCCAGGATGAACTGTCTCAATACACTTCTGAAATGTCCTGGTAGAGCTCAGTGGCCATTTGAAAGAGGAACTCTGTCCCAGCCAGAGAGAGCAGACAGAAGTCAAATGCCTGGAGGACAGCACAAGACACACAGCTCCATCCAGGAGTGTACAGGGACCAGATTCAAATAGCTGCACATCCTCCAATTCACAACAATCCAGCTCCTAAAGACAGGGTTTGGGGTTTTTCGGGTCTGTATATTTATTTTCCTCCTCCCTAAAATACATGTGAAATCTTTAGTATTAACACTGAAAATAACAACAGCAACTAGCTGTTGTGTACATCTTTCATTGCCAAGCAACAAAATGATTTGCAAAAAGAAAAGTGAGCATTAATATCTCAGTTTCCTCTTGGGAAAAATGAGGCATGTGGAGGTGATGACATTTCTCCGTGGACACCAAATAGGCCATAGTCAAGAATGGCAACTAGGTCTCCCCACTAAACTTTTCACCTACTAGGGTACATTTCTTTCACCCATGAAGAGTTGTTGCCTATTTTAAAGACAGTTGTGATAGGAAGAAAGAAATGCTACAACTTGCCCAAGTAACCATGGGAAGACAGAGGAAGAGCAGAAACCAGACACATCTCTCAAGTGTTGATAACAGTGTGTATTGGGGGTGGAAGAAAGAGAAGAAAGCCCCAATGGTAGCATCACATGCACAAGTGTCTTAGGTTACCTTGGGTCCCTATACCATTTCTTGATACAAAATCCACGCAAAGTGTAATCCTGGAGTTCTTGCTATTTCAGCATTTTCACTGATCTCAGTTTTTCAAGGCAAGTATGTGGGAACGAGTTGTTCTCCGCAACTGTGGAGAACAGTTGTGTTTGAAACGTATGCTAAGTTCCTCACGCTTTGGAAGGACCTTTCAACGGTTAGAAATAGTAACTGTCTATTAAATATGTATAAAATGCTGGTACTTTGGCTTTAGTGTGCCTGCCCTGGACCATGGCAGAGGGATACAAAGACAGTTTTGTTATTCCTATTAGATATTATTAATATGACAGTCAGGAGAAAACATCTAAAGCAGTGCTACACTGCATGAGCTGCTTTAGAGAGAAGCAGTTAATCAGAGTTCTTGATACAAGGAGCTCACATCTTACACGAAAACTTCAGCCTAATATTTATCCCCGGTTTTGCTTTCCCTTTTTCCTAAAGCAGGCATGTAATTTCTCCCTATACCTGCACATATCCAAAGGGACTAATTCTCTGGCTTCTTTCTATGCTGAGAATGCCATTTTGGGACATCTGGATTTATTGAATCCATTGAATTCAATGCATTGTTTCTGCATAAATAAGAAGATGATGAAAGATTTCAGAAATGTTACAGTAGTGCTCACACAATAAGAAAGAAAGAAGCAGGAGGACTGAATCAACTCTAATCTCACAAGGATACACAACAAAAGTTTGAAATAAGCTTTCTCACTCTTTAGATGACTCAAGCTGCAGAGTCATCTTCTAGATTATCAGGTCTGTGACTATTTAAGGAGTGCGGCAGGTTCCGGGAACCCAACAGCAGCCCAAGCAAAACCACATTTGATTCCCTATTTTCTGGATTAAAAAAGCAGGGGAAGGGCCTCCATCTTTGTCTTTCTCGGAAAAAAAAATCCCAGTTTCAGGTCTTTGTATCAGAGCCAAGGGGCAGATGTTGTTACTGAGCTCCCAAACTGCAGTATAACAACATGTGCTACAGCATGATGCAAGACACAGATGTTGGACTCCACCATAATCCTGTGCCATGGGTACATCTGCTAAGGCTTGGACACTAAACCAGTAGACCCTCTGTAGAAATCTTTTGCAACAGTAATTAGGGGCCTGCCTTGTGATCCTGACAAGTTGCCATCTCACTGAGACTACAAAGTGACTTTCAAAACAGGAGGCCAAAATGTTTTACTAATAACCAACAGAGTGTAAACCAGGAAAAAAGATTTCTAGACATTGTATAAGCAGATCAGGGTGCATGAGAATGGGCTGTCTGGGGAGTGTATGAATCTTTAGCACTGGACATCTTCAAGAACAAGTTTGACAGGAATAACATAGATAAAGTTGGTCCTGCCTTGGGCAGTGGATGTACTGGCTGACCTTTGGAGGTCCTTTCCAATGCTATGATGCTATGACTTTGAGAAATCAAACAACTTCTCTCAATGATTCCTCCTGGGAGTTTGAGGCAGACCTTACCGCTTAATTTCCTTGCAGGAAATTGTAAGTCATATGTCTTCCTTTCACTCTGCAGACACACTAAAACTGCAGCAGACAATTCACACAGTGCCTTTAACATCACTACTGCTGAGAAACCTTGTTCACCACCCTAATGCCATTCCTAAAAACAATTGACCTCTTCTTTGTTCTCCTCAGTAATGTCACATTTCATAATCATGTCACAACCATTCTATTCTAATTTATCACCAGAGAAGGAGTTTAGCTGCAAGAAGCATCTAGTTGTAACGTTACCAAAAAAATAATAAAACAGAACCAAGGAGCTGATTAAAGGGGAGAGACCAATATCTGTCTCTCCTCTTATGGTCCTTCTAACACCCTTGGCTCTGGTCTTGGCAAATGTAATTCTGTGCAATAATATTCCCCACACAGTTGTGAATATATATTTTTTCCCACCACTTTTTTTCTCTTAACTCTATCAATTTTTCAATCACTTTCTCTTCTGTACCCCATCAGATATAAGCCTCTTCACTTGTCTTTCCATGTTTTTCAGGGTCTATCCTCAGCTTAGCTATTGACTGCTTTTCATGAGAGCGATGTTATTTCTCCCTCCAGCTCACCCATTACCTTCCACTGCCCACACATTGTATTTCCAGACAAGTACCTTCATCTTCATTCTAATGGCAGAAGCCAGAAGCCACTGAGGTCCTGTCTCAGTCTCCATACATAAACAAAGATGGCTTTTCTTCCAGAAACTGCAGGGAACATGAGGCCATTTGGATGCCATGAACTTCTGAGACATTTGTCATCTCACAGTGTTTGAACACGGTCCAGGCAATGAGAGCAGCTGCACAAACCCAACCTGTGCAGTGTCTTCTTGGCATTGTGACTTCCACGAACGCAATGATGATCAAAATAACCTTTTTTATACAACAAGCTCAGAAGTGCTTGAATCAGAGTGTCTCGAAATAGAAAGTGCCACTTCAAATAAAGCAGTGAATCAGAAACCTCAGTAGATAGTAAAACTATCTCAAACACTACAATTTATAGAGAAGAATCAATTAGTGGATGTGGGTTGGAGGAGATTAATCTTTTGGAGAAGAGCTAACTTTCTTTAGCATTTACCCGCAGAAAGGTAGTGAGACACATATAAAGGATCAAATTCTGATCTCTTTAAAACATGCCAATCCATTGCAACTAACAGGTTATCTATATTCATAGGAGTGAAAGAGAATCATATTTAGCTAATACATCGCATTTTAGTACACAAGTGTCTATGCATAGTACTGCAATAAAAGACTTTGATAAACAAGTGGGCAGCAGTAAGAACTAGATAAGAATACGTTTAAAAGAATATTGAAGACCAAGTTTAAAATATCACAATCTTAATAAAAATGAATCTTAAAAAAAAATCTTAATAAAAAATTAACAAGTTGGTCAAATGGAAAAGAATAAAGTACAGATTTTACCAGACAGAAGATATTTTAGTAGCTGAAACATTGGATTAGTATGTGTGCTGACAGATTTTGTCTACAACTATTTAATTCCCTAATACATTTGCATATACTGGAATCATAGAATCATAGAATCGTTTAGGTTGGAAAAGACCTTTAAGATCATCCAGTCCAACCATTGACCCTACCCTACCAGCTCTGCTACTAAACCATGTCTCCAAGAACCACATCTACATGACTTTTAAACACATCTAGGGATGGTGACTCAACCACCTCCCTGGGCAGCCTGTTCCAATGTTTGATAACTCTTTCAGCGAAAAATTCTTTCCTAATGTCCAGCCTAAACCTCCCCTGGTGCAACTTGAACCTGTTTCCTCTTGTCCTATCGCTCGTTACTTGGGAGAAGAGACCAGCTCCCATCTCACTACAACCTCCTTTCAGGTAGTTGTAGAGAGCAATAAGGTCTCCCCTCAACCTTCTCTTCTCCAGACTAAACAATCCCAATTCCTTCGACCACTCCTCATAAGACATGTTCTCCAGACCCCTCACCAGCTTTGTTGCCCTTCTCTGGACACGCTCCAGCACCTCAATGTCCCTCCTAGACTGTGGCGCCCAAAACTGAACACAGTACTCAAGCTGCGGCCTCACCAGCGCTGAGTTACAGGGGCACGATCACTTCCCTACTCCTGCTGGCCACACTATTCTTGANTCTGGTAAGTTGAAGTCCCCCACTAGGACAAGGGCTGGGGATTGTGAGATTTCTGTCAGCCGCTTGTAGAATGCTTCGTCTATTGCTTCATCCTGATAGGGTGGTCTATAACAGACTCCCAACAGGATATCTGCCTTGTTGGCCTTCCCCCTCATCCTTACCTATAAGTACTCTACCTCGCCTTCACCTACCCTCTTTTACTTTAAAACCATTACTCTTTGTCCTAACACTACAGGTCCTTGTAAAAAGCCTCTCTCCATCTTTCTTATAAGCCCCCTTTAAGTACTGAAAGGCTGCGATAAGGTGTCCCCGGAGCCTTCTCTTCTCCAGGCTGAACAACCCCAACTCTTCCAACCTTTCTTCATAGGAGCGGTGTTCCAGCCCTCTGATCTGCTTCCTGATCCCCCACTGCACCCACTGCAACAGGTCCATGTGTTCTTGTGCTGGGCCCCCCAGAGCTGCACGCAGCGTTCTGGGTGAGATCCCACCATATATACGTTGTCTAGGGTGCCTCCTTTCTAACTTATTTGAAAATAGTTAGCTTGCATCTTTTCTGCAGATCAGATCTTCCCTGCTCAGATAGCTCTCTGTTACTCTTTTCAGAGAGACATGTTGTAAAACCATTTTCAACGGTGTCTGCCAAACCATTTCCATCCCAAGGCAGGCTTGGGATGCAACCAAATGGAGGTGACTGAAAAGTGCCAGAGCCAGTTGCAGCTTTGCTACTCTAATTCATTCTCATGAGCTGATCTAGCAGGGGATAACCCCCACGTCCATGGCACAGGGAGTACTGAGCCAACTTCATCCATCCCCTTGCTCCCACCAACCTCCCCCAGCAACTGTTTTAGCTGGTGACGAAACTGCCAGATATATTTTGGCTTTTTGAACACTGCCAAAAAGTTTATAATGTCCACAAAACCAAACAGAAGTCCCGTCCGGAAAGCTCAAGCCTCCAGCTCCTTCCAAAAGCATGATCCTGTTGCCTTGAGCGAGGCTCTGCTGCAGGTAGGCTGGGTAGGGCTGCAGGGCTGGGAACTGCCTCTGCAAAGATATAAGCAGCTTGCATGAAAAGTGTTTTCTCTTCTTTTCTTCTGTGGTCCCCTGCTATTAACACTCTTTTTTGAACATGTCCCTCCCACAGAGGACCCCAGTTAAAGAACCATACTGTAATATAAAAAAAAAAATACAAAAAGAAGAAGGATTAAACCATCTAATCCCAGGGAAAAACCTAATCTTTATTTTTAGTCCAATTTCCAAAGTGATCTTGAATGTGTTATTTTTACCCCAGCAGTCTAGATTTTGTTTAGGTTTGTATCGATTGGGCAGTATTTGATGAAAGGTACTTGTGGGCTGTGGGTTTCTGTTACATCTTTGTCATTGGTTCATCTTTCAGTAAAAAGTTTGGAGCATTCACCTTATCTTTTATTCCCAGAAAGCCATAAAAAGCTGCATATTAACCACTTCTCTGCATATTAACCACTCCTGAACCACAGGAAAAAAGTTATTACTCTGATGTAGGTAAACCATTTGCGATATGGTTTTTGACACTGTAAACTAAGGCAAAAATACATTTAACTTATACAGGGAGGAGTAACTCTATATATTTAAGTAATTGTAAACTGTGGCTCAGGAGTTGGTTTCCTGTTGTTTAAGTCTACTTTGGAACACTCTTGATTGGACCTTCACTCAGTGCTGCATACATTAATTTTCTATACCTTTGCAGTCAAAGGTCCTACAAAATCCAAGTTGCCCTTAAGAAAGATTGATACACTTAAAATGAAGAAAGGTAAGTCTTTCTCAAAGGAAATTATTTTTCACCAGGAGTAGCATATCACAGAGCCTGACTTCTAAATGTGTGCTTAGGTAACAAGTATCCCAGGTTTTAGATGCATCTTTCTTTATTTCTGAGTACATAGTCTAGAGTCAGATCCAGATTTCAACAAAATAACCCACCAGCCCAGGTACCAGAATATCCAAAGAACAGGAGAAAAATATTCAAAGTATACAACATTCAGAGGTATGAAAGTACAAGGAAGCATCCAACAGAAAGGCAACACCTAACAGAAACCAAAATTTTTGGCCCATCAGTGATCTGCCCTGAAGACCCTCTTCTCAAAGGAGTCATTTCTTAGCTGTCTTGTGAGGTCTGGAGCTTGGAAAAAGCAGATACATAAGTAAAATCACCAGCAACTTGGGACGGGGCTTTGCAGCAATGTCTGTCACAGATGGACTCGATGATCTTAAGGGTCTTTTCCAACCTAAATGATGCTGTGAATCTATAGGGCAGAAGACAGTGGCAGGTTGAGCAGGCAGAGTGGGAACGTGGATTCTTGGCTCTCCCGGGATGGATTTGCTAGCCCACTCACACAGAGGTGCCAGGCTTGGGCCAAGCTCTTGCTGCCATGGGAAGGGGACAGAGAAAGGTCACAGCTGAAAATGGGAGGAGAGTCCCAGGGAGCCCAATGTGCTGCTCACTGTGGAGGTGGACACTTCTTCCCCCAGTGATAGTTGTCACCCTGCATAATCCCATCCTTTCTTCAGAAGCTACCACAAGCCTGGCTGCCCAAAGCATTGGCGCATGTGAAAGTACCTGGACCGTGATCACCTTCCCATACCGATATGTACTGCGATATCCCTTGGCAACAAAATCTATAAACAACACCCAGCTAATGCAGTGATATGCTGAGGAAAGTGTCTTTAGCTCATCAAACTGAAGAAATGACTGCGCAAGAAGTAAGGAAGCTTCAGAGGCAGAGGATGGAAAACAGTCCCACTGTGAACGCTGCTGGCATTAACGTGTGCCACTGATTAGTTCATGGCAGTCGCTTGTTTTCACCTACAGATGAAAGAGGAAAGATGAATGCTCTCTCGAGTTCCCAGAAGATTGCTTATTCCAAATGGCAAAACAAATGATGATTTTTTTTTTTCTTTTTAGAAGGGGAGAAGAAATTAAAATATACAGAGTTGTGAAATGACAATGAAAATACTCATTGTGTCGAATAATTAAAGAGCCTGAAACCATGTCAAGAATAAAGAGGGAATTCAAGCAGGAAAAATTTATACTCAGAATAATAAACAAAGGCCCTGATTCTAATTTCAGATATGTGGTCACCTACCATCAGGCAACATGGGGAAAAAAATATCAGCTTTTACACGTTCAGCCAGCGAATGTTACAAGCTTCAGAGCGATGTGATTTGAGTTGTCGCTAAACCAAGACAGTGAGACTAGAGAACACTTAAGGCAGTGGATTAAGGCATAGTCCTTTGAACACAAATGAGTTCAGTTCAGAACTTAAAGACAACAAGTAAAAATTAATTAACTTACACTTTGTTGGACAAACTCACCATTTAATTTAATGTACAGGGCTATTAATTACCAGCCTCTGCTCTGGAGAAGATCAGTGGAGGAGCTGACAGGCTCGTGTGAGACATTTTCCATTTGTTTAACTGTTGTTATCTGAGCACGCTGCAATCTGTCTGTAATGGACTTCTCTGCCCTCACAGCATTCCTGTGCAGCAGGGAAATGCTCTTGGCCCTGTTTTCCAGCTGGAACCTGAGGGTTGAGGTCTAGTCCACTGATCGAGTGGGGCATCGCAGGGTTGAATGTCACCATAAGCCTATCTGCGAGGGTGAAGCTCAGAGTCATGCCAGCTGGAGTACTCATTCAAGAAGAAAGCCCAAGTCCAATCCCACCCTGATGGTGCAGGGGTTCAAACCCATACCTCACTGCTCTGGGCAGCATGAATGTGCCCAGGTCCCTGCTCCCAGGCTTCCCAAACCCAACGGTAGGTGTTCCCAGCAGCCCATGACACAGGTCTTCTCACCCTGGTTTGCCACCAGTTGGTCAGGAGAGGTCAGAAGAGAGCTCTTTTCCTCCTGGACCCTCACATCACAGACCAATGTGCATAATTAAGTATGAAATTAAAAGGCAATCATAGTGGCTGCGCATAAATTAGCAGTCTTCCCTTAATTCTGGCTTTCCCTCGCCTCTGTGTGCCTGATTTTGAAATCCTAGTGATGGTTTCAAATAGGTTTTATGGGTTTAACATGAATATACATTGCTATCTTCATACCATTTATGGTTTGTATGGTCACAAAGGACCATTGTTATTACCTAGTCTGACTCCAACCATCTGCTATAACACAGGACAGAGAATGCCATCCATGCATCTATATGCACATCCTAATTTTTAACAGGGACTCTCCTTTCAGAAAACCGTGTCATTGACCCTTCAAACTTTTCGCACCTCTCCCAGGAATGAACACTGCTTTTGAAGCCTGGGTTTCCCAGACTCTGCTATAAGCAGCCTATTAGGCCCACGAATACTTTTCTTGCATGGGAGATTCGGCAGAAACGGGTTTTAAATGCGGTGTTGCAGGACGCAGGCAGCTCATTCACTAGCTTGAAAATCTGTTCGTCTTAACCGCTTTGCAGAGAAAAACAGTATGATCAGCTTGTTCAAAAAGGAGCTGCAAAGTGAACAATACGGAGAAAGCTGCTTGAAAAGATACTCCTAATATGACTCAGAAAGCAAACACTTGGATGCTCAGTCATAGCTCTGGCATCTTGTGCTTCTGTATTTAAAATATGATCTCTCTTCACAGCTTTACCTGTGCTGTTTGTCTCTAGCTAAAATTACATGCAGTCAGCTCCATCTTAAAATCATGGTGTGTGTACTAAAAAGCCAAGTACTTGAAAGTAGGGCTGTATCTGAACATGTTGTCTGCTATCTCCTGCCCCTTTGTCCACTGCTGTAAGCCCATACAGAAAAGTAACACAGAGATTTCGGAGCCTGAGTACCGTTTCAAATAATGACATCTGAGAACAGAGAGTTAAAACAGAGGTACTGAGTTGCCGGAGGGGTTTTGGCTGTTGTTTGCTTTTCATCTTTGGAAACTGCATGGTGGCAAACATGTCGCCACGTTCCTTCCTCTCTATTTACAGCAAACAGACTCCGCTATCCGCTTTTTCCGCCCCCCCCTCTTTCCTCCAGAGCCTGATTCCATGGAGGGCTGATCATGACTTGCTTTGCACACAGCAAAACAAGTGCTCAGATTGTTAGTCTAATTTCAAAAAAGCTAGTCAAGGATGGGGGATTTCATTTTTAATTGCATGAAGGGTATTTATAATTACAACTAATGCAGCTGATGTGTCTTTTTTCAAGTGCTGATTCCAGAGTATTAGCACATACTGTGTTCAAAAAGTGCCAGAAGTAGAAGGCACATCAAGACAAACCAGTGTAACTATCTAGGAACCACACAGGATGTTAGAGGATGTTTCCCCTAACTCAGGGATTTAGTAGCATAAATCCTATTGCAACGGAGGTACATGTTCCTAAACCACTTAAGTCAGTTTGTAAATCTCCTATTTATAGATTTATGGTCAAAGTTTGTTTTCTGCACCTTTTTTAATCTTTTCTGCTCAGAGCAGTACCACAAATAAATATTTAGTGTGCCAGCATGTTGCTAAATTATTCATGCTTTAAACTCATAAATGGGAAAGACAATCTTCCTGACTTTACATGCTCTCCTGAAGAAATGTGTTATTCATTGGTGATTTTATTTTCATATGCATCTTATTTGTCTGTCAGTGCAAAGCAGAGTTGGAACATAGGGGAAAAACTGACAAAACATTTTAGACGTATTTAATTTCACCCTACTTCTCTTCATTATTCACAAAAAAAAAGGCTGTCAGCTAGACTTACATGAAAATACTTTGGGCGGTTTTAATGCTCACAAAATTGAGAGACATGATTAAACTGGAGCGAAACGCCACCATTTTTTCTTACTAGGGACACGGTGCTAAGGGCTAAGAGCCCCCTGGTGAGGTGCCCTTCTCCTGGGCTGGGTGCTGTCCACGCACCAAACGAACAAGCTGAGCCTGTCCAGCAGAGCTTGCGCGTCACTTAAGGTGGGAGACAGGGAAATGGAGAATCAAGGCACAGTCCCTTGTGAGGGATGTTAAATTAAATACATGTGTCAGATATATAGTGACCTTTCCATGATGGGCTCCGGAGGTCTGATGGGAGCTGCTGTCTGCATGCCATGGAAATTAAATGGGATCAATGAACATGAAAGTGATGGTTCATCCCACGCCAGAAGGGCACCGTGATGTTATCTCTAAATTATTCCATTACCAATTAAGTTTACAAGTTTACAAGTAAAAGGTTCTTGTTTATTTGCTTTTAGCAAATGACTCCTATAATCCGACTCGAATAAGGAAGGTAGATTGGGACCATCATCTCAGAAGCATTAGCAAAATATTCAATCTGTTAATGCTTTCAACAGGATGAGAAATGCCAAGAGTCAAAATGAGTTATTTCTGGCAAAAGAAATGAATAAGAGGTAGTGAAAGGCATCTAGCTATTAAAAGGAAGAAGAAGAAAAGAGGCAGGGCCATTACAGATTGGCAACTAAAGCCCTAGACAAAACATGAAATAAGCATTGTGGGTTTTGTTTTAATAAGGAGGAAGATGCAGGATTGTCTGCAAAACCCGGATGATCAGGAGAATGGAGCATATGTAGAAAAGTACAGTCATATCCCAGGTAAAAAGCTAAGTCCAGAGGTCTCAGTAAACTCAGAGGACTGAAAAATCTCCAACCCGGAATGCTGGAAAAAACAACGCATAAAATCCAACCGCGACAGCAGGAACTATAAAAAGCTTGCTGGATTGGGAATAGTCCCACATGACTGGAAAATAGCATGGCTGGGGGAGGAAGGAATTCAGCATGAAAATAGTCACTGTGAGCCAGGGACTTTTCAGATGAGATATTTCCAGTAACGGTACAGCAGGACTGGTATTTTTCCACAGGAATCAGTAAATCCCTGCTTTTAATACTGCACTGCCCAACTCCAGTCCCCCGTGATCTAGAACAACAAGCATGGTTTGGAAGAGGTGCTTGAGATTTGCTGTGCAATTCTGAGACAACAGGTCTGCTCTCCTCTCAGCCTAAAGCCGTTTATCTCATGTTTAACTTGCTTGGTTTAACAAATGGAAGAGAGGTCATCATTCTGTATAATGTGAGATGAAGTCTTGAGTATAAACCATAGAGGGAGGACTATTAAAAGAAATGCTGGAACAGGGACTTACCTGTCTGTTAGTTTAGGCTGAGAATTGTATGGCAGTTTCCATTAGAAGAGTGAGGATTTTAAATGCCCCTCTAGTAAAAGTAATGGAGGAAAGGAAATCTAGATGATTTCAAGATAGATAGATAGATAGAACAGGATTTACAATGTCACTAAGGGTGAAAGGTGTCTGGACTTGATGACCCAGGGCAGAATCAGCCACTCCTTTGTCCCTTATTCATGTCCAAATCTGCCAGCTGCCTTGGTCACCCTTCAGGGATAATGCAGATACCTTTGAACCGTGTATTGTCCCTGGGAAGGTTCCCAGCCAACCTCTCCCTAAGCTCTAGGTTGCATTGCCTCTGCGAGTTTGCAGGCACAGGAAGCGGTGGTGAGAGTAGAATAGACGGTTAAGCTCCATCCTAAATTACAGATGCGTGCACCTGGTTGTGTTCTTGAGAGGTGTGGGTAGACAAACTCCTGTATTGTTGTACAACGAGGGTGGTGAGATACTGGAACAGGTTGCCCAGAGAAATTGTAGATGCCCCATGATTGGAAGAGTTCAAAGTCAGGTTGGATGGGGCTTTAAGCAACCTGATCTAGTGAGACGTCCCTGCCTATGGCAGGGGGGTTGGAGTAGACGATCTTTAAAGGTCCCTTTCAACCCAAACAACCCAAACCATTCTATGATTCTATAAATGTCATAGCTCTGGTAACAAGACGTTCTGGTGTACCATTACACCATCAAAACTGTGCGATTTATTTGGGAATGGTTAGAATGGAATATTTGATGGGTTTGTTATGCAGGTATTAGGCACGGCTTTGCAGTACGACAGAATCCAGAGCAGGATCCCTTAGAAAATGAGAAAGCCTGATGCTTCTGCCTTGTTTATGCTCTTCTAGTGTACATATGATGTAAGAAAATTTCTTTTTATATTGCAGCTTTTTAGGACAACTCTCTTTACCTGTGACATCTTTGTCTATGTCCCACAAACTGAAATTTTTTGCTGCAGGGTAATTAGTTGTTCCAGAACTCAGTGTGGAAATAAAACACACAGTTGCATTGGTTTTGTTTGAATTAAGAGGTTTCTAGAAATCCTTTGTGTCATCCTTGTAAAATAACACTCCATACCTACCAGATGGGAGCATGAGCTTCAAGGATAAAATTCACAAAAGTTCCAAAAATGCCACCTGCCGAGTGGCCCCACAGGCTCTGAGCCACTGATGACCAAGGTAGTACCAGAACTAGAACCTGTGTAGACGCACTAGCATCTGAGTTAGTATGTCCTGTGGAAATGCGAGATAGGTTAGCTGGACCGTAGCCTGAGCAGCTTTATGGCTGCCAGACCACAGCTGGCATCTTCTTACAGTGCTGTCACTGCTGGCCTTTGCCTTTGCTGTACTATATTCTATGCCACAGTTTGACGTGCCATAATTTAGGATATTGAGGTGCAAAACTGGCAGTGAACTCACTCACCCAGTTTTGAAAATGTCCCTGGAATAAAGTACCTGTGTTTCAGGTTGCAAATTCTTGGGACCGAGAGTGTCATTCAGTGTTTGCTTGTACTCAGTTTGTTCAGCACATGCCCATGAGGCTCACACCCAGTGATCCCGCAGTTATGGTTTGTGGGACTCCAGAAGTCCTTGACACAGCTGGTCAACACATCCCTGTTGCTGTTGCAAATCTTTCACCGGGAGCAGGAATGCGCGAGGTGCAGTTGGGGCTGTATGACCTTTCTGTGGTCCAGAAAGTTTGAGAAACTTCTCTCTAAAATGTGTCAAATGAATGAGAAGAGATATTATTTTGAGATGCTTGGACTGAGGGATTTCATTCAGATTAATCTTACAACAGCAGCTTCAGAAATAAATCCCTTGCTCCCAAGGTCAGGACCCAGGAACTGTGTTCATAGTTAGAGATAGTTAGAGACAGTGCTTTGCAATATCTCTAACAGGTCAGGGAGCATCTGAGGTCCCACTTCTGTCAGTGTCCTTTGTATGAAAATTTCAGTGGTGACTTAAGAAGCAATCACTAGTAATAAAAAAAAAATAAAAATAGTTATATAAAGGGATTCCACCGAGAACACCAGACCCCTGAAAACTCGTAATCCTGAATTAAGACCTCAAAAGACCCTGGCACTGAAAACTGTAACCTTTAGAAGCTGAATGGAGGGATCACCTGGGAAGGTAACTGCTACCGCAGATGTTGCCCTGGGGCACTCTAGTTAGTTTATTTTCAATATAAACCATCTTTCTCAGGTGTGCAGAAAATGGCTGTAATTTAAGATTAAGGAAGGTGAACTGAGCGCGCCTTTGATGAAGATGGATTAGAAATACCCATTCTAGCCAGCAGTAAATGTTTTTCCTACCAGTTCACTCTGGATTAAAGTTTTAAATGCAGGTCTCGGGCAGCAAAGGAGATATGTAAAAACAAAATGGGGTTAATAGATTGTACCCTTAAGTTTTGTCCACAGATCAAGAATTGAGCTAGACCACCAGGTCTGGAAGAAGAAGTAGAAAAAAGGTTTGTTAGTATATGTGGATTTTGCTTAAAAACCTACATTGGTAATAGTGAAAAATACAGGGAAAACAAGTCTTACATAAATTTTATGATACTTCATATTGTGAAACAAGGATTAGCCCAGCAGGACAGGGGTACTGAAGGAAAAATAGCTTGTATTTTTCTCTGATGCAAGGAAACAATGGCCATTGAGGTATGATATCTGATGACTTAACGCAGATAAAAGTTACGTCAAATTTAAAAAAGAAAACCCTAAAGGTGCAAGGTCTTACCATGCAAGGACTGTCATGGACAGCTCTGAATGCTTCAAATGAGAATATATGTAACCACTCACAGAAACAGAGCTGATAGGTGTCAACCATCTTCCAGCCTCTACCTGTTTTTTACCATCCCTCCTCCTTTCTATACCCCCTTCCTTGGGGAAATTGAAGGAGCTCTCCCCATGAAACCAGTGGCTAGAGCCAGCACAAAACCAGAGCAGCAGTGCAGCATTTGCAGCTTTCAAAGAGGAGAAAAGTGTTCTACCTGAGTCTAGAAGCACAAAACAGGGCAGATAAAAATAACGCTGAAGTTAAATATGGAAAAGGCAGGAGATTTTGCTGACTTAAAAGAGAATATTTAAGAATATTTTTGGCATGGTAAATGGATGCAGAATTTTAGAAAGATCATTTGGGGAAAATTGGAAAGAATATGAAGTTTGATGGTTACCCCACTTTCTAAAAATTGCACATCAACTTCCAGTAATCGATAGAGCCCTGTAAACATGGCACGACCTGTGCGTGGGCATGGCTCCAGCAGAGCTGCCTGCCCCAAGCCTGCCTGGTTGGCTCAAGCACTGCAAAGAGTCCCCTGAACCCAGCTCAGCCTTGGTTGTGGCTGGGACAGCAAGAGCCCTATGTGGCATTACTCACAGTAAAATATATTCTAAGATGCCATTTGAAGGCTACTCTGTCTGGTTCTAGAGATGTCAGGTTTTGACGGCTAACAGACCTCCAAGGCAACTTACTGTAGCCAGAGTGTGCCTGGGGAACTCAGTTCTCAGGAAAGATACGGCTCTGCCTCATGTTTTTGATGGTCTAAGATATACAGGGATGACTCGGGGCAGGCACTCTGCCAAGAAGCTCACATTGCCGTGATGGCTCCCAGGTGGTCAATTTGAGCTTGTATTTGGGAAAACTCTACTAAAATGATATTTTCTTACTGTCCTGAGAACATCCTGTGTTTATCAAATTTGAACGATCCCAAGCCCTTTGGCTGTTCGGATATGCAGCTGTACAGAAACACAATCTGTAAAATACTGTCCCACCCCAGTGAAAAACTCTGTGCTCCCAGTGGGAACAAGGCATAATAACAAATCCAGTAACAATGTCAATCTTGCTGGCATTGGCCTCTCCTTTGAGAACTGCCACATGTTCTGCACACATCTGTTAATTATACATAATGCTTTTAAGACTTAAAAAGCATTGGACAGTGTTTGCTGTTTTAGACGGATTAGCTGGGTCAAGAAAGTGCTAAACAAGTTTCCTGTATCACACAGGGGTGTGGGGATGGTGTCCTGAATAAAACCTGATAATCCCAACTCCCAGACTTCTGCCACAGCCAATGGATCGTTTCTGTGGTTTGCCAGAACATTGTATACAGTTCTGCAGAGGGGACAACTCAGCACGTATACGGCCAGCACATACAAACAGGAGGAAAACAGCATCGGAACCAAGGAGTTTAAATATTTTGCAGTCATCCCGTTGCTTTCTGCTCATTCACACTGTCCAACAGGGCTTTCCTTCAGGAGCCTATTGGAGATAGCACTGCCTTCATCCCTTGCCAACAAGATCACAGAGCAACGTTCAGCACAAGTCGGCTACAACTGTAAAATAGTGTTTGTGTGTTAACTCGCTTCTTTGTTGAGCACTTATACCAAAGCCAGCTGTCAGCCTCGAGTTAATACTTCATGATCTGTCAGTAAGCAGTCCGGTCACGTCTCTAGTAGAGTATTTCCCTATTAAACCCAAAAGCAATATGAAAAGTTGAGTGTAGAGGGGGATAAAGTGGTTTTCCTGTCTGCAGGAAGCCAAAGCATTTGTGTTCCTGAACAGGACGACAATTCGAAAAGCTGCAAAGTCATCAGGAAAAACATGCATATGTTCTTCAGATAAATACAAGCGTTAGAACATTTTAAGGGAGGAGCAGAATTGCCCAGAGCTCCCTGGAGTTGCAATCTGTCAAGGAAAAGCTTTATCAATAATTTATTAAGAGAGGAATAGTTAAGCAAGAACAGTACCTCACGGCCACACTGCACACCTGGTGGGAATTAATGCAGTGCAGTGAGAGGACCCAGACCGTCCACGTGGCTGCTCAGGGGAGGAATTTGATCAAAGGCTGTGGCATTTCCCTGGCTGAAGTGAAAGAAGAGCTTTAGAAGAGTGTGCTGTGGGTTAGGGGGGAAGGGTTTCACGCTGCTCTTCACGTGCTACGCTGGGCAGGAGAGACCCTTTCTCTGCTCTCCCTTGTCTCTAGTCCACGGTTTGGAGAACAGGGTACAGCCTTGGAGGAGGTTTCTGCACCACCACTTTTCCTGAAAATGTGGACAAACTGAGATCAGAGTGGCCATGTTTTGTTTTGTGATTCATAAGCAGGGGCTGGACAAGCTTCACTCCCCAATTTCAGGGCACATCATTGGTATTAAGCTCTTGACTGCTCTGTACAGCAGCTCTATGAAGGGCAGCAATGTCTTGTCCCTATTAGAGGATGAAGGAGCCCCAAGTTTTTGCAGTGGCAGATTTGAGGGGGTCATTTGTATCCCTGTGTTAGAGCCATGAGCCTTATCTCTGCTGCAAGGACAACACCACTTGTACGGAATCAGCAAAGAATCACTTCCATTCCCCTCAGCAGTAATGACGGGGCCTGGCATTTTGCCTGTGCTCTGAGTGAAAATGAAAAAAAATGTCCTTGTTTCAGTCTCTGACAATGATGATTTGGCATTTTGGTAGAGGGTTGATGTTCTGCTCTACCACAGACCTCCTATGTGTCCTTGGCATGCTCCCCATGCCATTGGGGAGCTGCTGCAGCCAACAGATACTGTGTGTGAATACCTGCTGGCTGAAGAGAAAGGGAAAGGGAAAAGGGAAAAAAAGGGAAAAGGGAAAAGGGAAAAGGGAAAAGGGAAAAGGGAAAAGGGAAAAGGAAGGCAAGGCAAGGCAAGATTTTTATCTAGCGAAAAAAAAGAGTCACCAAAACCAAAGAGTCAAAACCACCATCTGCCCCTACCCCTGCAGAGATCAGCCCTGATGGGGGCACACAGCAGCTGCATCAGGGCAGGAAGCTGCTGGTGGTTCCCAAGTTCTTCCTTGTTGCTACACAGAGGGCTTTGTGCTGAACACAGTGAAGTGATATCACAATAAAAAATTATCAATCAGCTTAAATGGCTGTTATCTTTCCTACCACCTGCTATCCAAGTAATCACTATGAGCCAGCAAGACTCGCTCCTATGGGAAGTGATTTCAATGCTTTGACATGGGAAGGGCAGTGGAGATGTTACTGCTGTAGACAGGGAGATGTAAGAATTTGGAGAGGCTGGAGTGGGCTGACATGGCCAAAGAGAGGAGTTCGGACTAGTAATGCGGGCCCCTAAATGAACCCCCATGGGAGGGAAGGAGAAACTTCACAAAATGCTGAAGTAGAGTCAGTGCTGGGGGATGGGGGAGGGCAGAGGATCAGATTCCAGGAAAGAAATATGGAAACAGCAAGACAGCAAGGACTGCAGGCACTCAAGGGCAGCAGCAGCTAGTTTCGACCAGATCAGATCTATCAGTTCAGGAAGACTCTGAAATTGGATCAGGTCATACAAAGCCATCCCCTTCTTCCAAGCATGAAATGGAAATTCTGCATTTGCATTGCCATGAAATTTGCATTTAGCTTTGTCTGCTTAGGAGGATAGGTACTCGTTACTAAGCTTCAAATGTCATACCTCTTTGGAGATAAACACTGAATAACTCTGTGGGAACTGCAGCTCACAACTTCCCTCTTTTGCAGCAGAATCAAAGAAGTGCCTGATCGGAGTAGGTGTTAAGACTCTGACTGTATGTGTCCTTTTCAACAGGAATGTAAAATGTTCAGTGTTGCCTGGGATCTGGTCTGAAACTCAGCTTTGAGCAGAGAACCAAAAGACTGCAGAAATGTTGTTTGATAGTGACCCAGAGGAGTTTACATCTCAGGGAAGAAAGGAAATGCCACAGGAAGGAAGAAGCACTGTTTCCATCTTCATTTTTCTGAATGCAGAAAGCTATGTCCCAATCATATAACTCAGACAAGTGATAACAAATTAACATGTTATTAATTTAAGAATTTATTCTTTAAAAACATTGGCTATCTGGTGAAAGGAACAGGCATCTCCTAGTTGAGATGGAGATCTCTGTGACCTTCTAGCAGTGGACTGGGTTATTATAAAGATGCTCTAAGCTCAAGATACACGATAATCTTTGTTGTCTTTGCTTTGCTTGCAGTGCCCTGCAGCTGGGCCAAAAAGGAAGCAAAAGACTAACACAAACCGAATACCTCCACTCAGCACACTAAAGAAGGCCACTGATGCAAGTAATTTTCAGAGATATTAGAAAACACAGGTATGATGGGAAGGGCCACAATGCTAAGCCCTGATGACTGATCAGGAGATGGGTTATTTGAGTTCTATAGGCTGCTACTCCAGGTTTTTTGCTTGAACATAAAAATTGGACAAATTGATATTGTCATCAGTAAGATGGTGAGGAAAAGTTGGGTGGCATCCTTTAGGAATCTGAG
The DNA here is from genome assembly GCA_013397275.1 of Burhinus bistriatus. Taxonomy (NCBI): domain Eukaryota; kingdom Metazoa; phylum Chordata; class Aves; order Charadriiformes; family Burhinidae; genus Burhinus; species Burhinus bistriatus. Next base: position 1,028,385 of record VYXH01008235.1, read on the forward strand.
TCTCAGTTCATATCCTCCAACAGGTCAGTCATCTTGAAATAAACTGTATCACCAGAATGGCAGTGTAACTGCAGGTGAACTAGGGCCTTTTGCCTGGACACCAGGTTCAAGGTGAAATCAGCCTCACCACATTGACCGGCAAAGTAACTATACTGGCAAAAATTTATTTTGTAGACACCTAGATGTCAATGAACAGAACTCTTCATTGCAGAAGTTACCTTATCTTTCTTGGGTAATGACTATCAGTGGCAAAGGAACTCTGTCTTTTTCCTTTTAACTTTACATTTTCACATTTTAATTGAAATAAATTCAGATACATGTTTCAGAAGCCCTTTCTAAGTCTTCAAGACTTTTGTACAAATGACTTCTGTTTGCACAAACTCTTAGGTCAGCAGGTCAAAAGAAGCACAAAATTTATGTGTTCAATAACATGGTAAGAAATGATTGTTCATTTCCAGCAGCTGCCATCTTCTGTTTCTCAAGTGATGCTCCTCTCTCTCTAAGTGCTGTCTCCAGATAAGCACCAAGACATATTCATATCCTTCCAAATGAAGGTTGTGCCACTATTGACAGCACCGTTTAAGAGAATCACTGGAAATAAGGCTTGACCTATTCAGTCTCTGTACCCTTAATGTCGTAGCCTTACAAAATAAAAGCTTCCCAGTTGTTTTTCCAACTATAGTACCATCCAAAGACCCCAATTAAGGACCAAGGTAGCATTAAAGTCTTTACGCAGTCCTTGTCAGGATTTTAGGTTTCATCCAGCTTGTCTGGGCTTCAGGATGTTTTTGCGCAGTTGAGCATGCAACCCAGGTCAATAAAAGTTCAGATATGGTAGTGGCCTTCAAGGTGTTTGGATCCATTTCCAAGTTCAGGAAGTCACATTGTCTCCCCAGATACTTGTGGAGCAAACTGAGATGGAGAGCTCTGGGGAACATGTCTTTGCCATAGCCTGGCTGAGAACTGGGCATTGAATAATGAAATCAGCAAGGCTAGCAAAAGCAAAGCTCCTGCTTCTGGGATGAGGTTCAGGCAGATCTGGCAGCTCTTCTCTACAAGTCACAGAAGGGACAGTCTTATTTCTGTAAGACGATAATCTTTTTAACTAGGAAAATCTTGAGATACGTCTGTAAATGTGCTCTGAGACACTATATACAACTAACACAAATCAAAATCAGGAACCTGGCTTTCACCATCTTTAGTAGCTCCTTGTGGAGAGGGAATTCTGAAGCCCAGCTGCTGTGGGGTGTTTGGGGAGGATTTAAATGGTAGCCCACTGATTCCAGCTCATGGAAGGAGAAGTCTCAGTGTCTACTTCTCTACAGATTTACTAAAAGCTGAAATAATTCAGATATTACTTGCTTATAAATACCACAGTACTATGCAGGGAGCTGCTAAATTAGATTTTGAAAAATTTTTTTTGTTGTTTCTTTACTAAGATGGATGCATCTAGGAGAGCTCTGTTATTAAACTGAGAAAGAAAGTAACCTTTAATTTGCAGGTATCTGTCAAGAGGCTATTTGGAACACTAAATTATCTCTGTAGATCTCTAAATGAAATTCTATTGCCCTTTCATATTACATTATTCAGATAACTGATAACTTTACTCTGTTGAACCGCAAAGATAAACGCTGTATCCAAATTAACACGCAGTCTAAAGCAAAAGCCACCACTGTGCGGCCAGACACAGTCCTGGTGTAAAAGGTGGACATCTGTTGAATTCTAATCACCAGGGCTGCATTTCTGACCCAGACAGCCATGAAGATTTAGTGAGTTATGGTAAGCTTCAGCTAATGGATTAAAGATCAGAGGTCTTTTTAGAGTTGAGGGAGTGTGAAGTCTCTTAGTAATCGTAAAGGCAGCGCTCGACCCCCAGTTTACTTTCTGTACTTTGCACGCTACCTCTTCCCCACAACAGATGTATAAAACAGAGCATCTCTTACAACTGCATACCTGCCTTTATGCCTCAATGATGTGTTACCTTTTCCCAGTGAAACCCAACTCTTTTGGGCATATCCTTGGAGAGGAGGGTGCTCAGGGGTGTACTCCCTGCTAGATGACATGCTTTCAGGGTTTCGAAGAAAGGTGTGCAGATTATGCCAAAAGGTATCACATCCAAGACTCGGTCACCCAGTGTTCTAACACTGTCAAAACAGCCACAAAAAACCTGAGCAGAGGGCAGTGAATAACAATTCGTGTGGAGATTAGTTCCCTACGTGCACCCATGACATTCCCCATTCCTCCTTAACATAGAGGAACTCAGGGCAAGAAGGGATCCCCCAGATCATTGGGTCTAGCCCCTGCTCTTGCAGGCAGCCAAATTATGTACCATCCTCAAAATAGTTTAGTCTTATACCCTGACTCCATCCAGAAAATGTTCCAGAGCCTCACTGCTCTGATGGTTAGAAATTTCTAGCTCAAGACTATCCCTAGCTAGTCTCTGTGCGTCTGTTCCTTCACCTGCATTAATCTTGTCTTCTCTGGTGCTGAGTACCCATCCCGTGTATTTGCTCATCCTCACGTATTTGCTGACAGTAGTCATACATTTGCTCATCCTTTTACTAGGCTGTAAGAGTTATACTCTTCTCATCTTTTTTTGTAAAAGACACTCTCTTGATCCTCTCCACTCGACTTTCCTGCTCCTGACAACTTGTGATTAATCTCAGTTGAATGTAAACAATCAGAATTTTATATTTACATTTTATATAGAAAAATGTTACAATTCCCGATGCCTGACCAGTGCCTTACACAGTGGTGTCACTACTTACCTACCTCTACTGGATATGCTTCTCCCAGTGCAGCCTACCATGGTATTTGCCTTTTCATAGCCATGCCACATCTGTGGCTTATAGCCATCTTGTGAAGGAAGGTATCACTGTTTCTTTTATTGTCTATTGCATGATCTTGCAAGGATTCTTGAGAAAGATTTTCAGTAACTTCTCTGTGCAACTATTAAAGCCTCCTTTTCAGTCATTTTCTTATTCACTGTACCGTTCTTCCACTCATGTTCTTGGTCCTCATGTTTTCTGATTTTACTGATAGTTTCTCATGTGGCACGGTCTCAAATGTTTTTTTTTGATTTTTTTTTTATGCAAGCGAAATCCCATGGATATAATCTCTTTATCAAAGGAAGGTATCAGGCAGCACAGCATGCTCTCCCTTTGATAAACCTGTGGGTTTTTTCAGTCTCCTTTCTGCTCACATCCGTGTCTTTGGTTGTTCCTTGGTTTCACACTGATTCCAAAACATTTGGTGCAATTACAATCATGTTATTACTGTTTAGTTTTGTCTACACCTTTCCCTGCTTTATTTCTCAATGACGACACTGTATTCTCCAACAGCCGCAGCATAAATTTATAGAATTGCTACTCTGAACACAATTTCACCCTCCTGCCTTTGGTATTGCAGGACAGTGATTCTCCAGTCTCCTCAAGCAGAGCACATTAATCTCTCCGTGTTCACTAGTCCTTCACATTTAGCAATGTATTTTTCCATACGTGCATTCTCCCTGGCCAGCACACCTTTACATCCAGGTCCAGCCTCATCCCCTTTTTTGAAAACTGATGCCAGGTAAACAGTTAGGTTTTGACCTATATTTTCTTTACCCTGAAAGGTTATAATAACCTTCTTTCCTTGTTCACCCACTAAGCTTGAGATCAAAGGGGAAGTCTAGTGGTCATCACAGCACAGGCAAGAGAGAAGGGAAGATGGCCAAAAAATGTTAGTAAGGCAGAGCTGCAGTTAAATGTAATCCTCCCTTGCTGCGAACTGTCCTGTTTTACTGATGAAGGATGGTCTGGCCACGTAGGATTTCATTACCTTTTCTTTGATATATCAGCACATTCAATGTTACAGTCCTCCCACCCGTCTTCTTTAGTTTATTGTCTGCCATTACTTTACAGTGCTAAGCGCAGTCTAAACTGAGCTCCTCACAGCAGATACCTGCCATTTCAGAGGTCCATAAAGTGCGGTGCCCATCAGGCTGTCTGAGTAAACTATAAGAATGCAATAAAGATGACTGGAGTGCAATTATAGTTGCTAACTTGGCTTTAAAAAAGGCATCTTAAGTCAGGATCATCCAACATATAGACAAAGGATAGGCTGCAACTAGGAAAGCTTTGGCTCCTCTGCTAACCCTGCCCTGGCTCCGTGACCTTGCTTCATTTCTCCCTTTCCTCTCCCACCTTTCTTTCACTTATCTGGATCTCTGGGGACAGGAGTGGATTTTTCCTTCATTTCTTTTTGGTACCTGATGCTTCTCACAACACAAAAAACCTACCAGCCCTCTCGGGTTATGTTTCTGTTTTAACCTTCCACCCCCATTTGAAAGCTGAGCTATCCTCTTCCCACCCGGAGTGTTGTCACGAGCAGATCCACCACTTGGGAGTGTGAGTTTGCCTCTCTGTGCACGGTGTGCGTACACACGTGGGAGCAGGGCTACAGAGGAGCAAGGCGGCTGGCTTCTTCACAAGCCAAAACTGGACCTTTATTTGCAGTAAACCTCAGGGGAGCAAGAGCACCATTTCACTCTTTGAAGGGCTGTGCCACAAGGAACAGCACTTACTTCTTTCTGTATCATGCCAGAGGATTTACAGTAGAGTAGGTTTTTGTCACTTTCACAGGGAATAGATATGCATATCTTCTTTCTAAATTACTTAAGCCCCTTCTGCCTGATACCAACTTTCCTTGGCTGCTGCTGCCCTCTCCCATATCGTCCGCCTTTGCCAATGAACATCACAACGTGCTGCACACGCCCCAGCTGCTGGGAAGGTGCATCTATACTGCTATTTCTTAGCCCACCCTCTAGCAGCCATTGGTGCCCTGTAAGATATGAGAAAGTCCTTCACTAAACTGTTCCTAAAAATAAAGCTCGAATGCACT
>VYXH01008235.1:1033345-1058410 GCA_013397275.1 Burhinus bistriatus
GAAATGAGAGAGATAAGTAATCACTGCACACTGGCCTTATTTTTTTTTAGTTACTTATAAAAAGCATTGTAGCATCAGCTCAGAAGGTGATATCTGAGGGTTTGGTTTTTTTTCCAGAAGCTTTCATGGTTCTTTGGTTGAAAGGGGAATCAAGATGTTTTAACCTGTGCCATCCTGCCCTGCCTGTGGCCTTAGCTCCCCAACAGCACATCTTCATGTCTGAGACATGTATTAGCTCTCTTGCCTTCTGTCTGCAAATTAAGCCATCTCACCACACTCTACTTTCCTTAGGAGAAAGTCATGAACAAGTGTGAAGAGACAGATGACTAAGGAAAATAAGAGTAGCCCTCCCTGATGGGTTGGCTCAAGTCTAGCTCAGCCAAAGTCCTCAAATGCACTGAACCCTGAGAATCTCTACCCGTTGTTGAATTATGTCAAAGGATCCCTACCTGCTTTGAGCAGGTCTGTCCAATGCAATGAGCTCAGTGTTGGTGATAACGTGACATTTTCACCACTGCTAAAGCACATTTTTAGATACAGCAGGGTGTGGAGATTGCACTTTCAAAGGCAGAAAGTTTCCATTCTTCATAGTGTTGCTTTTCAATAGATTACTGAGAACTCACCGGTGTTAAACTTCTGGGGCTGATTTCTGCCATAGATGTGTGAGATTTGCTTCTTCAAGAGTCGTTAGCAAGGTTTGAACCCCTGACCTATGGAGCTGAACACAGATCTACACCTCTCAAAGTCAAAGCTGAACTTCACCAGCTGCATTAGACTCTTATCTTCTTAGACAACAGGGATGCATGACGTACACTTTGAAGGCACCTGCAAGTTCTCCTGAAGCCAAGTATGTGAGGGCAAGGACTTGGCCTCTTCGTATTTTGTGGATTTCCTTGCTCAGACCAGTCAATTAAAACACACTGACATTTCCTACAATATTCCCTTTCCAGCTGTCTTTTAGGGTTTTTCAACAGGCTTTGGTGCCCAGCAGGAGCTATAACTGGAGCAAGTCTCTGACATTTTAAATTCAAGCAGCCGTGACACTTGCCGGAGCAACCCTTCTGAAGTCAGTCACGTAACACTCCCCTTATCCACCTGTCCGAGTGGGTCTGACGTGAGTGAACGTTTATGCTGACAGAATAAGTTTTCTTTGGTAAATTTTTACTTGAATAGTATTTATTGATGAAGGTTGAACTGAAGATGAACCCAGCATAAAATCTTTCCCATATTCACAGGTCAAAAGAGAGAGAGAAAATAATTAAGAAGAAAAGGGAGACATGAACTTTGTGACTTAGATGAAGTCCAATAAGAATATGACAGACGACAAACACGTTTTGAGCTCTGAATGTATCAGGGTGGGCTGTCGAGTGCCACCGGAACACTGCTGGTTTCTACCAGGTCAGCAGTACCCACTGGTAATTTCTTCAATTCAAGCTTCCAGAAGCATTAAAACACTGAACTTGGAGGGTGGGGCGGAATGAGGAAGAGAAATGGAAATAGAAAAACACCACCATGTTTCTGTGCCTGCCTGGCTGGGGTGACGGTCCCAAACTAGGTGGACCCCCGCTTAACGCTCTTGCAACAGTAGAAATTTGCCCATTTAATGGTACACTTCCCAAATGGTCACTGGGGCTCTCTTTAGGGCATTTCAGTGCTCAGCCATGTATCAACTTCCTTCTACCTTCTCCCACAGCTGATCTGACTCAAAAGGATGCTTTGCTGCCAAGAGGGCTTGCCTTCTAGATAGAGACAACCTACAACCTGTGGAGCCAAGGGATGGGGTGGAGAGGGGAGCGGGGACTCTACCTCATCTCCTTTTCCTCCTGATGCTGACAGGGTGGTTGTCCTTTTGCCTTGTCACTCTTTTTTGTATAGCTGAGCATTTCACGTAAGAAGGAAAGGTGCTGATATAGGCTAAGCTCACTGGGTCTATCTCCAGAAGACTTGAAGGGTCTGTCCTCTGCCTCCTTGTGCTGTTGCTCTCTCGAGAAACCAAGTGAGTGCTCAACTCATCCCAAGCTTACAAAGTGCTTCCACTCATGCCTCAGTCTCTCCTCACTGTGTCAAAAGAAGCAAACCAGTACTTTTATCCTCTGTATCACAGTACTGCCAGCACTTCTGGCACAGAGCAGAAAAGTTAGGTGCTGAGCTGACCACTGAAAAAAGCAGAGCTAATTGACTGGAAAATGTTCAGCAAGATATTCCTTGTTGAGAAACAGTGAATCAACAAGAGCCTTCGCTCTTTTTTAGTGTTTTTTTTGCCCCCAACACCAGGTCATTTTTGTCAGAGAGGATGAGAAACCAAAATCCCCATTCAGTAGCTGAGCAGAGAAAGGAGACAAAAACCACTCTTTTCCAACACATGCTCATGCACGGTTGTTTACTCCGCGTGGTATCAGACATGGAGGGGAGGTTGAAAGAGCCCCTTCCCTACTAACAAGCAGAGCACCCACAGGGCATGCAGGAGGACGACTGGACTACTAAGCTATTGAGTCTCCCAAGTCTCCTCTGTTCCTCCACTCCTTTCCTCTTTTCTCAGGAAAAATAAATAAGTAAACACAAGCAGTTTGACAGGTCTCCAATGCATGTGGGTATGGCACAAAGAACTCCTTGAAGCTCCACCATTTTTCACAAGACAGGAAAATGGATTCACACTCACTTCTGGTGACAACAAACCATTTTCTGCTCTGAGCAGCTTGCATTCAAAACTGCCTCTTAACATCCATCCTTCAGCCAGCTCCTGAAATATGTGCCCCTTCAAATGTGCTTCTGTTGGGTTTCTGATTACGCCGCAAAGGCTAATCTGCCTCATGAGAATCTAGTTGCTTAGGGTGTTGGTAAGGACAGACCACAGTGCATTAATGCCCAAATAAAAGGCATTTTATTCAACATGAAATACCCTTCTTATTATTCCTTTTAATCATTTGAATGGGCTTGATGATAAGAGGTAGATATATTCTCAAACATTCAGGAATTATTAATCTTGTTTGTTTATGGAGGGAAAATTGATAGATTCTTGTAATAAAAAACAAGGGCAAGAAAAAAGTAATTTTACACAAATGTCTTATTAGTTAAATGCTTGCTTCTGTTTCATATGATTGAAGACGACAAGAGGATCAGCAGAATGAAAAGTATTTTTCAAAACTAAAAATTTCTCCCAACATCCTCCTGTCTGTTCTCTTTCACTCGCAGGAATTGTTCACAACAGACAGCTTTGTGGCAATTTTAATGACTTTTATTAAGCCTCTGAACAAGGGGAGGAAAAACTTACCCATAGGGAAAGCTGGTGAGTACAAAAATAACAGAGGGCAGGAGAGATTTCACCCAGTTGAAACATTTCTTTATAAGGCCACTGAACTTTTTCAAACAGTAATCTACTGCTTTGAAACAGAGAAACACACCACCACTGCACGACCAGGGATGCTGCCACGGGAGCAGGTGCATTGTCACGGTCTGCAGACTCCAGCGTAAGGATGATCCTCCCTTTTGGGGCCAGCACTTCTGAAAAAATATTATCATATGCTTTATTAGAGCCTGTTCGTATGCGGAGGCTGTTGTCTGGAACAATGAGGTCCTTACAAAATATCTGCCAGCCTCATGCAGATGGCTTAGATGAGCAAAGATGTCTCAGATGACAAGAGATGCCCCCTCAGGAACAGTCATAAATAAAAGCAGCCCTACCGCTGCTGCAAGTTGTGTCTTGTGGATCCATGTGCATGTGGCAGGAATTGGATACTGCCAGTTCCCATCTTTCCCTTACCCATGTTCATAGCTACCATGAGGAAAGGGCAGCCAAAATGAGTCACATTTTCATGAGGAATTTTCCATCAGGGAAGGCTCTTCAGTGCTTTCAGAAAAGGGCAACACAAAGAAAGGAGAGGAAAAAAGCTTCAACCATGCATCAACTTGAACCAGCTGAGAACATCACCAGCCCCGAAGTATTGGATCCACTTCTGCTGACTGCCACTGGTAATAACTCTTTTTCTTCTGAGGTTGCATTGTTCTCTGTCAGTAAAATGCATTTCTTCACTGCAAGTTGCAGCAGGGGGGACAGAAAGACCCAAGTTTTGCAGAATGTCTTTATTCATCTCACACCTAAGTGTTAAGGCTTGTCTTGCACCAGACTGGCACAAGCCAGAGTGACCCAAGGAGGTTTAGCCAAGACAGTGGCACACTCCTGCCTTATTTGCAGTCTGAAGACACTAAAGGCACTGTCCCGGTTTGAGCTAAAACAGAACTAATTTTCAGTTCAGTAATTTCACTTTCTAGCTTTGTTATTTGCCCTGTTGGAGGGTTGGAGACTGAAAAACATAGAGGGGTCGCACCTTCAGTTCAGTAATTTCACTTTCTAGCTTTGTTATTTGCCCTGTTGGAGGGTTGGAGACTGAAAAACATAGAGGGGTCGCACCTGTGGGGAGGACCGAACAGGACAGGTGACCCAAAACTGACCAACAGGATATTCCGTCCCATCTGCCTCATGCTCAGTATAAAAGTTGAGGGATCAAAGGGTCAGCCCTCTTTCTTCAATGGCCAGCATCCGAGGAGGACTCTGTTTGTTCGTCTGCCTTTGATCCCTATCCTGAATCCAGATCTGGAATCCAGCTCCCATCCATCACTGAGTCCAGTCTGGGACTTCCCCAGTGCCTGCTGGTGACGTGATCGTCATCCTAGGAGCTTGATACAGTTTTGTATATATTTCATTATTTTATTTTTATTATTTTATTATTATTATTTCATAAAAGTAATTTAGTTCTTTCTAAGCTCATAAGTCTCTTCCTCTCTCTCCCTCCTCTCCTTGAAGAGAGAGATGGGGGAGAGCATCTGTCGTTCACTTTGGTGGCCAGTCCAGCCCAAACCACAACAGGGCCCCAAGCTGGGATTCTCCAGAATGTCCTGGCATGATTTTCAACACTCCGAATGCATGTGAAGTACACCCACACTGACTGATGAGTGTGCAAGTCACTTTAAAGAGCGAAAGAGCTTCAAGGTACCGCTTTCTCACCTTCAGTCAAATGGTTCTGGCACATTCAGCCACACAGATACCCTCCAGCCTTGCCCCAGGAGATGTTTTCAACTGGGCCAAGCAAATAAAAACTGTAAATACTTCCAGCACTCAACTGTGTGCTGCCTTCCCTTCGCAGAGGAACCAGCGCCTACACACAGGGTGGGACCGGGGAGGACAAGAGCTAGACAGTGTAGGACAGTTGCACCAATTCTTCTAAACCCAGTGTTTGAAGTGAGAGGAAAAGGCTGTGCAGATGATCAGCCCCAAAGTGGTACAAACATGGTGAGGCCTCAAGCGTAAAGATTTAAAAAGGGATTGAGCCTTGCAGAATGAGGCGTGCAAGTCACAGCAACCGATGGGAGGACCATTGTCATCAGCGAGGGCTCAATGCATGGAAAAGGATGACCTTTAGCTTTCCATCTATCTATCTGTCTGCAGTGTCTGCTGAGGCTTCATTTTCCAATCTCCCAATAAAATTATTATGCAGTTTAAACATTCATTTAAAGTAATTCATTTCTAGACAATTTCAGAGTGTTAAATTCTGCTTGATTACCATTTCTCTTATTACTTCCATCATTATAGCTGCAGCATGAATTTTATTTGTTTTAGGTAGACAAAAGACAAAAAGAGACATATAAATCTTCTAGTGCTCCCCTGTAGATAGCAACCTTTTTGTTTGGAAAGGCAGACAGATGCAGGTATATTTACCTTTTTCCAAATATGACCAAGTAGCATTTGAAACTTAGATCTCAGCTGTTTCTGTTTGTCCTAAATATTTAATTAAACTGCCAGATAAATATTTTTCAACATTAAAAATATACTGTATTTCTACTTAATGACATTAATATAAATTATTGTGTTTAAATTATCTTCAACTTTTAAATGGAGTTTGTAACATATTTTTAGGTAGATATGCAATTTAAATATCAATTCTTGTTTGCTACTTTAATTTCACTGAGCACTAAGATAAGAATTTCTGGCATAATATAACATAGGAAATTCAGTCATGATTTATGAAAAGCCTCATTTAACATTAATAGAGCTACAGGGACCCTTCGCCCCTGGTCAGTGCTGTATTCTTAAGGCAGAGCACAAAAATGTGCCTTAAAATGTGCTTTGCAGTGTCACAAGAGTAAAGAGAGAGAAGGAGCAGGATCTCAGCTTTACAGCTTAACCTTAACTGCAAAATAGTTGTTGAAGTAACAGAACCAAAATGCATTGAGCAGCCTCAGGTAGAATCATCTGGCACTGGAGGAAATGCACATGAAATTCTGCCGTCCTTGTTCCTGGGGGTCTCCAGTTCACAGCACATGCCCTGGAAGAGTATAAAAAGGGCTGTAAAAGTGGTAAACAGACAGATGGCAGAAGCAACCCCGTGGGCCCAGGAGCAAGGGTGCAGGAAAACCCCCAGAGCAGAGACTGCAGGGTACACTGTCCCCATCCTGTCTGAATAAGCTACCTCAAAAGTCTTCCCAGACAGTAGAGAGAAGGAAATAACTGTGCTGAGCTCAGAAGACAATTGCATCCTAGAGAACTACTAAAAAACTTAACCTGCTGATAAAGTAAAATTGTACCAATACATAAAATACATCGTCTTTCCCCACTTCTATTGTAGATGTGGGCTTGAGAAATTTGATAATTTTTATAGAAAAGTGTCTAAAAACCCCAAAGCTTTCTGTCCTTTACCTCTTTAATTTAGCCTCCATGCTTTTCACTGGCATACTGGCAGTCAGAGGAAAACTGTGTCATCAGATGAGATTTCCAAAGGGAAAGAACGATCAGAACAGGAAGAAAAAGCCCATAGCTGATCGTTTTCAGTGCTCTCTGAACCAAGCAGGATTCTTGGTTGATCAAGGTCGGGGAAACCATGGCCAAACCCTGAGCTGGGAGACTCTCAGGGTGATGTCCTCTTCAATGCACTGAGGCTTGGATGCAATGAAGGCAGGAGGGCAGTTGTCCTACAGCAATGAATCGGTCATTGAAGATCAGCAAGACAAATAGTTGGCTTTGCACCTCCTTGTATCCATACTGGAGTGGGGAGAGCTGGTTACACATCTCCCAGCCTTCAAACCACTGGTGAAATCAGAGCCCCTTGGCTGTTTTAGTGAGCACATGGAAATACTTTACAAACTGAGTGCCCTAAATGCGGTAACCAGCCACATTGTGAGGACATGGGCGTACTCCAACATCACCCCCTTACTGCTTGCCCAGGGTGCCATCAGGAAGGGAGCCTGCTCTCTCCCCAAATGACAGTCCCCTCCTTCCAGTCAGTCCCATCCAGCAATGGAGGAAGATGCCTTCCCAATCTCAGAAAAAGCATACTCGGTCCTAACTTCATCTCAAGGCCTTTAGCTATGAGTCTCTCACCAAGTGGCTCAGTGAGAGGGCAAAAAGTGATGTCAATCCTTCTCCTAAGTGCGTAGAGGCCAGTGAACTTCTACAGCTCTGTCTGTTCTGCCAGTCAGCCAAATCACTCCGTCACAAGCCCAAAGCACAAAAAGAGTTTTGAAGATATAGTCCATAAAAGGGACAAAGGATTTCCTTTTTCTGCCTGTCTCCCCAAAAGCCTCTTCATCTCTGAAGCTCCTGGAGTCATCGCTGATCTAAATCCGTTTCCTCTCTGATTCATTTCAGATCCAGTTTGCTGCTTTTGTCCCTGCTATTTAGTCTGTGCACATCTGTGGAGCCAGATATTACTGAGCTCTTCATATTTTCTATAGTTAAAAAGGTTGGGAGTGATAAGTCCCATTGCTGGGTATTCCTCTTACTTCTGTCCAATGTGCTTTTTTAGCAAATGGAGGGTGACATCACAAAGCGTTCTGCTCCATCCCAATCCTCCAAGCTGCACACTGACTGCCATCACATTGCCTTCCCCTGCTTCCCACTCGGAAGTTTGATAGCCCAAAGGCTGAGCTTCAGAGAGCCGTTCCTTTTAAAAGCAAGTTACCTTTTTAATGAATCCTTATCACTAGCAATTATTCTGCTCACAACTAGATGACAAGCTATCGGATCTAGGGCTGGGTAACGATATTCTGCCTCATTAAAACCTCACTCAAATGTTCTGACTCTGTGTCGCAGACACAACCATCATCTGTTTCTGCCATGAGCTGTAATTTCACTGCAATCACCAAGCTAAGTTACAAACTACAAAGTGTTACCCTCTAGCCCTCATTCAACAAAAGAAAAACCCTCCAAACCAGAAAATTCTTTTCAATAGTATTCATAGCCTTCACACTTTCCTGATACAAACAATCCCAAGGCAACTTTCTTCTGCAAGAACATCACTGGGAGGTTGAAGCGTGAACTTGTGCAACAACCAGTGAATACAGAAGTCAGCCATTGCAACAGTGATTTGCCCACAAGAAAACTTAGTAAGCAAATTCAGAATTAGCTTATCTATTTGCAGCTGAGTATTCTTAAACTCTTTTTCTAAGGATATAGAGTTTAAGCAGTTACTTTCTGCATCTCTGTGTGTGCAAGAGAGAGACTGTGTGATAGTCCTGCTATAATAAAACCAAATTCAACACAAGAGCAGAAGTCTCAGAGATTTCATGAAAATTGCCCGACAACGAAAGCTTGTAAAGTACTAAAAGATGCAACATGAACACGCACTTCATTAGACACTAGACAGCCAACCACAAGATACAAGCTAGGGCAAAACAGACTGCATTAACTCCAGTCTGCACAGACCGATGTGCTTTCAAAAGAGAGGCCCCAACACCCAGCATCCCTGATGCTTTTAGCATTAAGTACTTTGTTTCCCAACAGGTTGGGAATGATAATTGCACTCAGCGGTGTAACAAATCCTCCCAGAAACTGAAGTACTGTGTAACTTTTTTAAATGTTAATTTCTGAGAACAAGAATTTTAAGTGAAATGCCTGGAACAAGTGAAAATTAGTGTTTGTTGACAAGCAGTCTTGGTGGAAATTTTCAGATCAGTTCCTCGCACAAGTCCCATGTTGTCTTTGACATTTGGAAGCCCTTGAAATTAAGCATTAATTCTGGCTCATTTGTAGCTGCAGATTTTAACATCAATATATTTAAAGTTTCATCCTACAGAGGACCTGTGATCTTCTCAGGAATTTGAAAGTACAACAGAAGATAAGGAGATTTAGTGGAAAAAATAATGATGCTGACACAAAAAATATTAAACAGTTAAATGATGACCTCACTTCCACTAAACTGAGAAGGATAATTAAAACATCTTACCTTTGTTCAATTTAAAGGGCAATTACCAGTAAAACGAACCACCAGGCAAGCAGACCCAGCAAGGGGTGGGCCACTGCCATCATGAAGTGTCAAGACTGGCGCCATGGTTTGATGTTATTGAAGCCACAAGCGATGGTATTGCAGTGCTGGTTTCTATTACCCTGCTATAAACCACTACTTTCTCAATGGTGGTGTCACAAATACTGATGGGGCCTTCTGAGTCAGGCTAAAAATTACAAAAAAAAAAAGAAATGGGGGGTGGAGGGTGAGTATTTTTTACCCAGATCTGTTGTTTGATCCATCGTATAGCTTGGCAGGCATAGAATCAGCAAAAGAGATCTGCACATCTGTGAACATTTTTGCATGCCACCATCCTTGTCTACCGCAAGCATTCAACGCGTCATTGTAGAAAACTTACAGGCTTCCATTAAGGTTAAATGTTACCGTAATTAAAGCAAAGTAAGTTTTCCACTGAAACATATTCTTCAATTTTTCTTTCATTTTGAAAGGAATGGCAAAATAAAATCACAACATGCTTTGCATTTTATACTGTTGTTTATTTAAACACATTTTCAACCCTGTTGAGGAGTTGATTTCCCACTTCCCCTACAGGAAAAGACTGTTTAAATATCATAAATTCAAACAATGGCATCAAGTAATCATAGTTACTCTATCTGGAAAAAAAAAAATCAAAATGAAAACTCAAAAGACTAATCACTAGACTAATCCCAAAGACAAAATGATTTTCCCTTTTCTTGGTCTAAGAAGCAACCCAAATGCTCTGTGATGCAGGGCGGTATCAGCTGGATATGTGCAGAAAATTCTACACACGAGCAAGCTGTTTGGCAAAACATTTGGCTTTGACACCAGAGGAAAAAGGCTTACGCATGCTAAGCACGATTCCTTCACCTTGCTGACTGCTAGACCAGAAAACCTTGACATGTCTGGACCAGTTAGAGAAGGTTATACAATGTTTTCAGAAATCATTAGGTTTATTATAGAACATCAGCAGGAAGATGATGCTGGTAATTATTTAAACAGGTGATTATGCAAACTACTGTTACCAAACAATTTGTATCCCTCTTCAGAGAAACCTGAAAAATGTTTTCCATTAGTGAGTATCTGATTCTGCTGCCATCCTTGGAGTTAAAATAAGTAATAAATAGAGCTAAGATAAATGTTCTGAGCCACTGTATAAAATCAATATGCCATCAATGAATTTTGTATTTATGTTCCTACATAACATCCCAAGTGTTACCTGCGAGAGTGTTCGTGATTTTAAAAGATAATCAGAGAGTAGTTTAGTGACATTATATCCATTTATCTTATATAGTCACTCCAAAAGAGGTTGATTATGAATCTTGTAGTCTTATAATTGCTTATATCAGTTAATTCTGTCTTCAGACATATTGGGTAAAACATCAGCACACCAGCACTATCTACAGAGCTGTTCTGCTCTGGGTTGCAACCAAGCACTGATGCCTATGGAGAAATAAAGGCGTAGTGTTTAAATGCTGCAAATACCACAAATGTTGATAAGAGACAGGGTAACGCACCTGCACAGTTTAGCAAATCAATTTTTTCATTCTGATTTCTAAGCTGGACAACGCAACCTGACCCATTGTTTAAGTGGGCAGCTTCAGTAGCTGTTTCGGCAGCCGGACTCGTATGGTTGGCCTGAGCTCAGGTAGGCACTGTGGGTCATTGAGCTGCCTACCACCACTGTGGATGGCCAAGCTGACCCTATCACTCGGGCAAAACTTTGGTTCATAAGTTACTAAAATGATACCTCTTCTTCTTCCAGCCAGAAACTCTTGGATTTGGGGAGCTTCATCAGGGTTCACACATGACCAGTACAACAAGAAAGAGATTGAACTCACTTAACTTTTGACATCTGGTAAATGGTTACATCAGACTGTCTCATATTGGACTCCCTTTATACTCAATGGAGACAAATTGGCACTTCGGGGGGAAGGGGAGTCGTATGACCTGTTTTAGATGTCTGCTTCAGGATAAGATGAATTGCACCATAGATCCCAGTGACTTATACTGACTAAATCTCAATTGATTTAGTCATGGTGTAGTCAATGGACACATTGACTAACCCATCCAGATGTCTGCATTGTAGATATCTAGATTTACTCAGACAAACCTCTGTGTGGGGCCATAATTAGTCTCCTAAACATAGGTGTACTTGCCATGCAAAAAGCCCTTGGGTACCTGGGACGTGAGTGTTGCAGGCAAGACACAGGAACTACAGAAGACTTGCCTTCTGCAGTGGCACTGGTTGGGTGGGAGACCCTTGGTCATCTCAACTGGCCCCAGGTGTGTTTGCAACTGAACTGAGCCATATTATATGCAGAAAAAGAAAACAAATGACATTTTCAGACAAGCCAGGCCTCCACACCACCTTTCATGGCGACATTGACAATAGCAACAGCTTGGGGATGCACATGTGCCCAGGGAAAGGAGTTTGGCCATCTGTGCCCACTAGTCACATCACTCTGCAGGCTGTCCTCTGCCAAGCAGAAGGTCCTTCCCAGAGGAACCTCTGCAGTTGCTGCCAACTGCAGGCACTGCTGCAGAGCTCCCATTGGAGTTACCCCATTATGCAGTTCATCTTGCAAGCTTACTGAGCTCTGCTTCAAGAGCTGACAAGTTGCTTTGCCCTTATTGAACTAACTGGAAGGTAGTTTTGTTGATTAGAGCAACCCAGTCTAAATTTATTAATGGAAAATTTATAGTAATTTTGTGTTGTTCCAATTCTGATCTTTAGTTGAAATAGTTCCTTCTCCTCACTTGTGCTTTCTCCTCTCTTATACTCACAGGCAACAACAGTTTCCTACAACATCCATGTGCAGCTTTTCTCCAAAGGACAAAAAGGGAGAAGAAAGCATCTCATTTTTCAGCCTGGGGAAATGAACACATAGTCTCCTCATTTGTAAAATAAAAATGTTGCTTAACTAACCCTATACATCTCTGTTCAGTTCACAGCTGGAAAGGAATTATTTTAAAGTGCAAAATATTTTTCTTCTCTAACATTTGTTAGAGAGGACTAAGACTGGTCCTTCCTTTCTCCAGTTTAGTATTGCAGGGATTTACATCTGGTAAGAGGCTAGAGAGATAAGTCTTGTTCAATGGTATTGTTGTCCTCTAATTCTAAAGGGTGTAACTCGCTTTCAAAAATGAACCAGGATTGTCTCAGATTTTTATTAAAGGCTGCTGAAGTAACCCAGCCACTTCTGCCTTCTTTTCTCTGTGCTTTTCTCTACCTTTCCCTACAGTTTAAAATGCTAAAACATCAGTCTTGCTGCATGTCATGGACATGAGGAAGAAGTTATTACAGATTAGAATGAAGGACATAAACTTGAATACAGTATCAAATCCACTAGTGGAGGCTAAAAGAATAAATAGTTAAATGATGGTGGAATAAAAATGTAATCCTTTGAGAATCTATGAAATAAAACAACTTTCCATCAGTCTGAAGCTGTGCTCCAGGAAGGATATGAGTCTAGTACTAGACTGCAATCAAAAATTGACCTTACTGTGAGATGTAGTTGAACTGTGAGAAGAAGAAAACTGATGCCTGATCAGAGATTGAGGCCATATGTATTAATAGATACTCTGCTATTTGACCTTATTGATTTGTTGGAAGGGAAAAGTTCTGCAGGGATGTATTAGTTTTGAAGATGCTCCAACAGATCATAGGTTGACTGCCAGCTGAGCTCTGCCTTCCCCCGTAGCTTTGGAGACCTGGCTTCCTGTCACCTTGCCCCAGCTCCATGGCCATCTGCCTGGTTGTTCGCCAAGAAACTTCAGTGATTTTCCCGACTGGTTCTCAGCAGCCCAGGCTCTCACAGCTTCTGGGGTGTTACTGCTGTCTAGGGAAGCAGCCACCGTTGGCCACACATTACCAATGTGGGCTTTTTTCCCTCTAAACAACTCTAATAAAGGTATAGAACTGTAAAGAGAGAAGACACCATCTTTTCCAATGACCAGTTCTGGGATTTCAAAGGCTCTGAAGAAGATGCTGTAGCTTATATGAAGATCTGAATTTTTCTACAGTCTTCACCTCACAAAAAAGGAAGGGGAGTGGTATATCTTTGCCCCTGATTTCTCTGTACCTGTGCTAAATTCAGTTCAACACTGTCCTTGGAGTAAATTTGGCCTTGTGTAAATATTCATTGACTTTGGAGTGCTATACAAAAGGAAATTTATGTCAAAACTGCAATTTCTGTCAAAACCACATGGCAATGAACACGAGGCACAGGCATTACTGCAAACCATTTGTATTCTCAGCAGGATGCAGACTGCCATGGGCTGAATGGGATACCATTAGCTTCACAGGATTTTCAAGTATCCAGTACAGGTGTTAGAAACCGTCCAACAGTTGGTCTGTTTTCCTTGTTCCATAAAATGCGTATATTCAGGGTAACGTTTGATCTTGATATGATAGCAAGTGAACTATGACTTTTAACAGTAAATTCATCGGTGGGCCACAAGCAGGTGTGCTGAACTTGGATCCCTGGGTTGTGAAGTTACGTGTGAACCACAAGAACATATCTTCTCTTACCTAAGGCTTCAGTGACACTCAGAAACCTGCCCAGATTCACACAAAGATTAGTACAAATTTACCCAGAGCTTTCAGTGAACATATCCAAAATTTAAAGTTTTCAAGAAAACCAGGAATGTGTTTCTGCAGCTTTCAGTTCCAGGCTGCAAGTTTCACAGTACTCTTGTTTCCTGTCTCTGATAAACGCCTTTTCAAGTGGTAGGGTTCCCTTTGAAAGCATGAAAGGTATTCCCCTTTGAAAAATGTCTTCTGTGTGAGATAGGTATCCCTATGATCAATTTTTCATGCTGCCCTTTTTCTGTCTTTGTAAGATTCTGATTCTCAAATTATAACCTCCTAGAGTCATTGCAGATTTTATTTTAGCTGAGCTATCATTAAAAATAACATCCTCATCATATCTTTCCCAGATAAACCATGTTATTTTATACAGGACTTCTTTTTTTTTTTTTTTCTTCCCTCAGTGAAAATAGTACCAGGGTTTCTTTCACAGAGAACAAACCGCAACATTTTTCCTCAAAGAGACAGACATATTGACTAGAGCTGGCTCACCAGCAGTCAGGAATTGTAGGCATATTGCTTCAAATTGTTTAAGAGCAAAGTTGACTGATTGTCAAGAGAAATTAAACTTGACGCATTCAAGCTTAAACGCAGACTTCTGTGATTTCTGTTAATAAATCCATCAGCTGGGTGCAGCCTTTGCCTTGTAATGGTCAATAGCTCAGATTAGAGCCAAGAAACCACATAGACCTGTATCCAACTGGTGGAATAAAACCAGAAACAAGAATCTTGTGAACTTTCATTCTTTTTTTTAATTATAGCTCTTGATTTGTCTATGATTAGAATAAAAAGTACTCTCAGAGAGATTGTTGTCATGATGCACCCAGCTTAGTCAGACCCAAAGTTTATCAAAAAACTCAGAAAACATCTGTTTCTCACAAATTTCTGGTGTGGTTTCTTGAGGACTGATCTTTTTACATAAAATTAGTTCCAAGTGCAAAAAATATATGTTTGTTTTGTTTTTTTTTTCCCCAAATGAAGCCTTAGAAAGGTAACTAGCGTTAGCTATGAGACAGCATCTTCTTCACCATTACACTCATGCACGCAACAGAGGAGGTCCCAATCCACTGATGAACTCTCCCAGAACAAAGACCTCCTTAACCCATCATTAGGATCTAAAACTTAAACCTCTTGCCACAGGTTTACCATCAAGAAGAGCTCTGCTTATACAAATAAACATATGCCCAAGCAAGCATCAATAAGTCACGCAGGTGACTTGTGGGCCATTATTGTTACCCCATGGGTTGTCAGAATACTATTAGACCAGGACTCTTATTTATATGAGACAAAGAAGAAAACCTTGGAATGTTTCCTACATGACTTGATAATAATATACAGTCCCTACACATGCACCATTCTTCAAAGTACGAGTCTTTTTTTTTTTTTTTTTTTTTTTTTTTTTAATAGGTGTTTTTGTCTCTTTTTGTGCAGANCTTTTTTTAATAGCTGTTTTGGCCTCTTTATGTGCAGAGTATACTTAAAATTAGGTACATTTATTACAAATTAATAATTCA
Source organism: Burhinus bistriatus (assembly GCA_013397275.1). NCBI lineage: Eukaryota > Metazoa > Chordata > Aves > Charadriiformes > Burhinidae > Burhinus > Burhinus bistriatus. The sequence goes on from VYXH01008235.1 coordinate 1,048,705, forward strand.
TCATGCACTCTAGTAACACCTTTAAACCTTCAAGAGGACTTTACGGAGTGAATGAACAAAGCCTAGCAACTAGAGCTGCTCTAAATATTTGCATAGAGCTTTGAATCTGTACGAGCTGGATCTACACTTACAGAGCCCAGTGTAATGTTCTCAAAAGCCTTTTCAGACCTAGAGTGAGGCTGTTTGCACGGCTCTATGAAGCAAATCCCACCTGGCCTCTTCAACATTGAAGTCCATTGAACTGTCACAGAGCCTGCAGCATTGGGCAGCAGCATCAGACTCTGTGGAGTTTGCCCACCTATGCCCATAGGAGCCCCCTGTAATAAACGAGCATTAGGGCTCGCATTTTATAAACAAGCCCAGCGGCACAGTTGAAAACTGTGATCAATATACAGACAAAATAAAAGAAGAAGAAGAAAAAAAAAACAATAAAAAGGGTCAAATAAATATTTGTTGCACACTATTCATTCAGCATCCTCTGGAACTGAGCGAATTGATAGCAAAGTCTGGAAACACTGAGCTGTTCCAATGTTGCTGTGTTTTAGTGGTTTTCAAGTCTTTTTTTTTTACAATTTGCAGACCTTCAGACATTTCCCACAGAGGCAGGAACCCCTGGATAGTGAAGTTAGCCTGAGTATTTTTTTTCCTAATTACTCCTTGAGGATCCCTAAGAAGTAAGTACAGAGTCTCTTAGCCCCCTGCCCTCATCCTCCCTCCAGGGGATCACAGACCATAGACTGAGAACCAAACTGCATAGATTTTTATGTATCTCTCCAGCCCAGACTGTTTGTAGCTCTCTATCTATCTGATGCCCTCCCATTTTCACAGCCTGTTCCAAATGCCTTGAAAACCAGTTAAGAACAAAACAGGCTCTTAAAGTAACATGTTGGAGGTCACAGAGTTTGAATGCTGTACATCAAAATCAGAAGTATTCCATTTATTAAGATTTGTTTTCAACATCTAATAGCTCAAAGCTGCTCTTTTTTGGTTTGGTTGGTTGGTTTTTTTTTTCTTTTTTGAAGTACCTTGTGCCTGGAGTGATTTTTTCCTCTGGAAGAATAGGTCCTCTGATGGGTCCTCTGAAGCCTGGACTACAAATATTTGGGTGTTATTATGAATACACCAACTTCTACTGACAGGTCTGTGCTCAAGGACTGTGTTCTAGCGTCTTGCCCATGTCCTGGTCACAGCAACATGTCTCTCAAGCCATAGCAGTCGAAAGCACAGCTCAGAGAGATTGTTTTGTGCCTTAACCTGTCAACGCTTTTTAAGAAGAGGAAGGAAACTAAGTCCCAAACAGCTGTAAAGCAGATCTGTGTGGTCAGCACATCTCATTAACTGTTTGAGGACAATAAATTTCTGTTTTCTTGTGTTGTTACCCACACTCTTTCCCACCATATCCCACTGAAAATAAGGGCAAATCCAACAGGGGTATGTGCAGTGGGACCTCCAGTGACAACAATTATTTTCAGCTACTTTTCTGCACTTTCTAAAGTTGAAGGTGATTCTGGAGGCCTTTTTTACCAACTGTACAACCTGAAACATAGTAAGTCTCTCCAGAAAGTCATGTCAAATTCTTTCTCTCTGAAACATAACCCACTCTAGGTTCTGAAATAAGGAGCAGCCTGAAGTCACCAACTCCATTTCAAAGACCTTGCTTAGATGGTACTTGTTCTGCAAACACTGGCTCTCCTACTGTGGCTGCTTGAATTGTCTTGGTGCAATAGCGGGAAATCTGAAGGCAAAGGCTAATAAAGGTTTTAGCTTTGTTCAGAAAAAAAAAAAAAAAAAAGAAAAAAAAAAAAAGAAAAACATCCCATATAAACTGGAGATATTGCTTTTGTGCCAAGTCCTACAGCCTGCTTTAGAAGAAGGCTTACACTTGAGAGGCATAATGCTCGGGTCCCCTGCAAAGTCAACGCTCAAAACCCAGCCATATGTACTTCTCTGGGAGCTTCCCTCTGGCACCCAGGGCAAACTCTCCTTCTCTCCAGGGCTACAAGGAGACAAAACATCTGTCTATAGAGAAATATTTCCAGATTTCTATCACTTTATCAGCCAAGGCACTGAACTGGCACGGAAATAGAGAAGGCACTAGAAAACTAGAAGTTTGTCTAAAAAACAGAACTCTGTGCACTTGCCAAAAAGGGTCTAGGGACCAGTTTAAACACTAAAAAATATTTCTAAAGCTTTGCTTTCTTTTTTTGAAAGAGTCTGCCCATCCCAAATCATTCCTGATAAAGTATCTGCTGGTCAGAGAGGACAGTAACAACTGATCTTGGCAACTGTTGATACAAAAGTAAAATGACAAAGAAGTAGGGAATGTGCTCAAATAAGAGATAAGGAATGGCTGGGAAGCTACAGAGCATGAGGTACTGGATTAAAGGTGGCTTTTATCTTAATTCAAGTCAAAATTGAACCCTAGACAAATTTGACTTAATCTGTTCAAGTCAAGCAGCAGCAAGAGGAATAAGTTAACATTTGAGAAGCAAAACTGATGTCTTTATGTTAAATAATCTCATAAAAACAAGACAACCCTGATTCTTACTCTCCATACACAGTTAATATGCTGAATTTTCTCCACAAATAGCACTTGTCAGTGGCTCATAATAGCCGTCGGTTGGCGCCTGGTAATGTCAACGTCTGCTCTAAAAGGTGGTTTTGCATTAATGCCAATGTGGAATTCTGTGTTTATTGTTTCTCAGTGGTTTCCAAATGAAATGGACTCAGGAACTGAGTAATTTTCACATGGGGCTACTCCAGTCTTAAACACACTCTCCTGAAGGAGACAAAAGAAAAGCAGAAAATGTATAGTGTGTAGCTGATGCAGCCACAAACCATTTCACAGACTTAATTGAAGGCTTTCCACCTCAGTGGAGCCTCCTGCAGGAGTCTCAAACTCAGCTGAGATAAAACAGTCCTCCCATGAGCCAGTACAATATTCCGGAGACCAGATAAATTTAAATATCAGTCTGAATAGGGAGTCAAATCCAAAAATCAAAGAGCAATTAAGCCCTCCAAAAATAATACTGGAGGTTATGGTGGCCCCAACACTGACAGCCCAACATACTTGTTAGTCTTTCCATGCTGTGGCTGCACCCCTATTCATCCTGGACATAGCTGAGTCAGCTGTTTGTGTGCAGGGGTGCCAGCCAAGGAGCTACCTAGGATGGTTTGAGATGAAAGTGCCCTGGAGATCACAGCCTGGGTGGCCTTCACAGATCAAGAGGGGTCAGGGTTGCCTCTGGGCAAGACTGCCGCTAACCAGGTTCTCTTACTGAGAGCTCATTTCTCATAGCAAAACATCTTCATCGCAAAACGCCTGTCGCAGACATGGCCCAGGCTGGGTTTTGTCAATCCCCTGGAGCTCTGAAGGACTGAGAAGGGGTGACCCAGGATGCCTGGCTGTGGAGTATCATATTTATCTCATACTCACGCAAACACAAAAGCTTCCAGTCTTTTTCTTCTAGCCATACAGGTAAGCATGTTTAAAATTTTGTGACTTGCATTCATCCTACTTCCTTTCCCTTTTCTCTTTCCTGCCTTTCCTCCTGGGATATGTCACAGATCACATCCCATATCAAAGCTTGGCACCTAAAGGTTTTGCCAGTGGCAAAATTTCAGGTATGTCCATGCTGCCTCCATGAAGACATGAGTTTCCATGACTTCAGTACTTTCAGCCTGTTGTATTTCTGAAGTTGCCAGCAAAGGTCAGCAAGAAGGGGTCTGTGACGGAAGGTGCACAAAACACACAGGTGAACACAGGAGGGTGCAGAGCCTGCCGGGGTGCCAAGGAGGTGACTAGTTTTAATATGGATCCAACCTTGTCAACACTTTGGCATCCACACAACATACCAGAGCTTGAGTACTGCTCAGAGCACACCAGCCTGCCAGGATGGCCAGACAGGATGTGCTGGTGTTCGGTCTGGATGAGCATTACAATGTGGATTATTGGGGAACCAGGGACTGAAATCATCCGCTGATACAGAGAGAGCCTTTGGTCCCAGACCTGGAATGCCAAATTTTTGGTGCTGCTGTAAACTGTGTCTTTCTATGCCTCTTTTTGAGGGAGAACTTTTCTGTCCCTCTGGTCAGGTAGAACAGAAAGCGGGATATGATTTCAACAAGACATTGATATACTTGTAGGATTTGTATGGAACTACAAAATGATTGCCTTGCAAAATCTGATGAGCTGTATGAACTTAGACTCCAGCTTATGTGACCTACAAAGAGCAGCCTATCTGTGGACCTAAAAGCACCATCTCATTCCATCTCATAGATTATTTTGTCTGTGCAAGGCTTGAGCTAAGAGCTGGAAATCTTAAATTAATTTTGCAGCAAAGGCAAAAGTTTTTCAGCCTTAACTGCTCTCAGAAGCATTTTTTTCAATGTCATCATTTTCAATGGCTTTACACAGGCACAGCTTCTTGGAGGCAGGAAAGAGACTCTGATGATAACACACGCAAAGAATCGAATACACAGTTCATTGCCTCTTTGCTGTGCAGTTGTCTTGGCTACAACAGTAATAAAGTGCATTTGTCACCAAAACCAGGCAATCTTCTTGAAATAAACATAGCAAGCCACAAATCTATGGATAAGAAGGTGTCATTTTTTTAAACAATTTTCTTTTCAGAAATGCATTCTAAACCTCTTTCTGGAGTGGTATACATTGCAGTTTAAATGATTTATATACTGACTTACCTCAGAGTTTGCACATGCTGTATTTTTGTTTTTAATTTAAATACAAAAAACTCCTGGTAATGTACTGATGGTAGGTAGGAAGAGAATAGAAAGAGGATTTGGGGAGCTGTTGCCAAATCACAGCTTCTATAAAATCTGTTCGTAGTGGAATCTGGTCTAGGAGGAGGTGTGCTTGCCCATGGCAAGGGGGTTGGAAACAGGTGATCTTTAAGGTCCCTTCCAACCTAAACCATTCTATGATTCTATGAAACACACAAGGCATTTCTCTGCCACCACCATAAATGCAGGATTACATGCATGCCATGATTTCAGAAAGAATTTGATTAAACTATTAATTCCATCACCAAGAGATATTCTTTAATTAATCTCCTCAGTACATTTCAGTTACAGCTTGTTCTTTATAGGTACGGTGTTTTCATGGTAACCTGAGCCAAATCTCACTTAATTTTGGTTTTGGTTTCTATGTGATAGATGACAAAAATAAATAAAACTCTTCCAACAAGGACATTATTCATATTTTGCTGAATATTAATGGGCTAGTAAGATACAATTTGCCAGACCTGTCATGATACAGGTATAAAATGCAAATGCTGCTAGCAAGCTGTCCATCAGACACCTATGATTTTTCACATAGCTTGTATTTGAGTCAATAATTTGCCTAAGTTAATATGAACAGGTGTGGTTGCAATGTATTAATTAAGGATAAACATAAATGCACATTTTTACAAAGGATGTTTCATTAATAGTACTCTATTTTCAGTTGGTATGTAGCATTCCCTCACTTCTACTTAAATATAAGAAACACATTCCACATTCATTAGGTGCTCTGAGCCCAAGGGTCTGGTATTTATGAATGTTGTATTTCATGTTTATCTCAGTAGCAACCAAGTATATGTACTGCTCAAGGCTGATGAGATTCTCCGAAGCCTGTAAGCCCCTGCCAAAGTTACTTTCTATCACATCTGCAGAGAAGCTCTGTGACAGAAATAATAATCTGCTGTGGGTCGATTATATTCACACTACCAACATAACTCTCCCGAATGGATCAATTAGAGCAAATGCTGCCAGTGAACCATCCTACAAATGTAGAATGGTTACCTCTTAATGACTTTTTTTCCCCTAAAAATCTGAAGGCTGTGGTAATTTGCAATGCATGCATTAAAGCAACAAAAACAAACCAACAAAAGCATTCCTTGCAATTGCTCAGAGATCAGGTACTTCTCCAGAAGCTATGATAAAAGGCAGTCCACTCTCTTTTTGAAAGCTTTCCAACCTACCTCAGTTGAGGGCACACTTCTGGCTGTGGGTTGGTTCAAATTTCCCAGGCCCATGACTTTGAACATAGACAGTAACTACTGAATTTCTGTCAGGCATTGATAAATGCCAGGTATCTTTTCACCTATAGTGCACAATAGAGCAACACTACCCTGGGCTTGGACTTCCCATACCAAAATAAAAGAGTGATAGTTTAACGAAGTTCATGTCAAACTTTCTCCTTAAATTTAGCCATTCCTTCTGCTTGCATGTTAAGTCCACAGCCTAAACTCACATCCTAGAGAACCTTTCCACACTGTTCAGAGCAGAGTGAGATGTTTGCAGGAGCTGCATTTGGGAGCCTTGCAACCCTTTCCTAGGCAGATGATCAACAGCTACTAGAACGAAGTGTTTGTGAGAGATGCTAAACCCTCTTACATTGACTAAGCCATTCATCAATCCATGGAGCAACATAAGTTTTCTTTAGAGCATTTATTTTCTTTAGATTGATGAGATTGATGAGTATGGAACAGGGAAAAAAGTTGCACCCATTTAACTGCAGTGTTAAGCTATTTTTCTAAGAAGGTTCTATGACCTGGTACCCTGTAGGGTGGAAATCATTTAAAGACAAATCATTTAAAAGTAAATACTTTCCTCATGGCTTCCTTCTGTCCCCACTATTGACAATCAAGCATCATTATTAACTATAAGAATAGAAGCAGGTGGTTATCAGGTCTTATCCAAATCCCACTGAAGTCAATGTCTCATGATTTCCATGAACGTCAGTATGGACAAAACTCTTACTACTGTAGCCACAAAAATATTGTTGGTGGTTAAATTTAACACCTTTAAAATGTCTTGCTATGTAACTAGTATTATTTACTACAGCCCCAAAAAGTGATTAGTGCTGAAGAAAGACCATCTCTTTATACCTTGGGCTCTTCTGAACTATTCAAGATAAATAACTGAAACAAGGAAATGCAAAGCTCATAATGCGATGTTAACTTTGCCTTGCTCCAGTTATCAGCACACTGGTAACACTGGTACCTCTGCAGTCTCACTTCAGGACTCACAGAAGAGACTGAGTCAACCACACAAGCATGATGGAGCAGAGCTGAACTGCTTTTTGCCAAAGCCACAGTGAAATTTAGGTCTAGTAGAGCAAGAAGAGTTCCTGTTCTCAACAAATGCTCCATGCTGGCAACAAGTTAACAACAGCATGTTGCCTGACTGTCTCTTTGTATCTGATTGTTAGACATCTGTAGATTTTAAGGTCAACAGGGACCACCTGATCCTACAGCAGAACAAAAATCATCCCATTCCATCTGGTTACTCCCATGCTAAGTCCAATAATTAGTGACTGGCTAAAGCCTGTCTTCCAGAAAGGCATCCAGCCTTGATTTGAAGGCTGCAGGATACAGCAAAGCCACCAGTTCCCCTGTTAACCTGTTAAATTTCTCGCTTTCTTCACCACCCAGATCCAAGTCTGGCTGCCAGCTGGCCATGAAAATAGCCTTTGTTATAAACTGGAGGTGTTGGTGTGGTTTGCAGAAAGATGAATCCCAGCAATATCTACAAACATAGGGAATTCTACATTTTACAAGTGTTTAAGTGAAGGTGAAACAGATGGAGGAAGGCAAAACCCTTAAGACCCTGTCTTAGATGCTTAGATGCTCTTGGTCCTTTCCCAGCCTCCAAGACCACAGCTTGCTTACAGATTTCCTGGTTTTACAAAGTTTGCATCTGTCTGCTTTCCCCATTCTGGAAGGGCATGAAGTGAAGAAGTCTTGAATTAATGGCACCATTAAAAGAAACATTTAGGGGCATTTAGGATGCAATGCATAACACGTGGGAACTTTGCAGTTCTGCCAACTGACCAGCAAATACCTGCTAGCTTTGTAATAGAGAACAGCAACTAAAATATTATTGCCTCTCTCTCAACAAGCGCTCCTGGCCTTCTAGCCACTGTGACAATAAGACTATTCCCGTTTACTCACTAAATGTTTTGGTCACCAGAATTTTTCTACTGCCTTCTGCTATGGCACCTTTTCCTCCCTTTCAATTTTAGGCAACAGCTTCCCCTAGCTGTGCTTTCTGAAAGCTTCAGTTTCCTGGCCACCTTGTTCTCTTTTTTTTTTCACTTCTGCTTACTAAGAACAAAGTATTTAGACCTCAGGTAAAATCTCACCTGAAACCCTCAACCCATACGGACCTTGTCAGATGAGATAGTGGCATTACCCACATCAGCAGCATCAAATGCAGTTAAGGTACACACTTCACTGCTAGATTTGACAATCATTTGCTGTCAACCAGAGATTATGGAGTCTCTGAAAGCCGGGTTACTATGCAATGGTTACGGTGTTATCTGCTGCTGTTCCCCACAAAGTATCAGCTGAGGTATCCCATCACTAGACTCCTCTTACTCCAGACCCATCTTTGGTCTCCTACCGCCTTGCACTTCATGGCCCATGGTCCTTGTCACATCCTACTCTCTCTGCTGCTGCTTGCCTTGGATCTCTGTATCTGACAAGAAACATGTACAAACTGCAGTTTTTCAAAGATTATTGTATTAGATTTGTGTTGGTAGATTTTTTCAGACGAAAGGCAAAAGCACAGATCTGAAACACAGACCTTCTAGCTGCAGACTTCAATCTTTGGTTCAAAATCCAGGAGGCTATAACTTCTCAACAGCATGACTGCAAAGAAGTCTTTCTGATGGCTAACATGATATTTTTATCCATAGATTCATTCTATGAATATGTTTAGTTGAAATTAGAAAAGAAAAAAAAAAAAAAAAAGGAAAAAGTCATCAGCCTGATGTGGCGTCTTGCTTGGAGAACTCAGAACAGTGAAATTTTAACAAACTTACCAGCAAATGAAACTAGGAGTTAGCATGGGAAATGCCACGAAACTAAACTGTGCAAGACACTACCTGCCTTGCTCTGCCTCTGCTCCTTATGTCCCTATGCCAAGTGCTTGGTTTTGTCACATGAGGCTGACCACAGACTGGGTCTCCTGGCTGAACTGAGCTAGTGTCCAAGGACTGAAGGAATGTGAATCTTTCATCTGTTCCCTTTCCACCAACGATCAATGTTGTCAGAGTGAATTTAAAACTAAGACAGAAGCAGAAAAACACTCTTGGTACCTACTCCTTGCAAAGAGCCTCCAAGTTCTGCACAGTTAAACCAAAAAAAATGAGGAACGCCCAGAGACATTGGCAAGAGAAAGTAAAAGCCAATCCAGTACAGGCAAGAGGGGGGGAAATACAAATGGACCCATTTAATTTTGACTTGTCTTACTTGCAACAATTCAGGCAAAATACTTTGTAATACTTACACGACCACTATTCTTCTTTTCATCTCTCTCCGGGACTCTCCTTTGCAAAGAAATCATTTTGGAAACAACACCACATTTCCCACTTTCCATAAGTTAATTTTGTACATGCTTTTGCCTTCTTGAGTGGAATAGGCAGCAAACTGGGCAAAGTGTTATGCTGGAGTTGGAGCATGGGCTAAAACAAGAAGATGTGCAGAGTCCAAAAGCTCTGATATGTAATACAGAAGGTCACTAAGATTGGAGCAGGAAGGTGATATGAAAGTGAGAAGATTGACAACTTTGTCAGTATTAAGAGTACTAGTCATATGGATGGCTCTAGTTCCTCAGCTCATCAATGTGGCTGTGACAAGAAAAGTCCTAAGTTGCTCTATTTTCAGTATCAGACCAGGGGGGTATTACTAAAAAAAAAAAAAAA
>VYXH01008237.1:16508-43958 GCA_013397275.1 Burhinus bistriatus
CAGGGGGAGGCAGCGGTGCGCTTGGCTGTGCGGAGCACACCGCCTGCAAGCGGTTGCCTTGGCAGAAAGGTGCAGCTTTCTGATGTTCTTTTGTCTGATAACTAATTCAAGTTAATGCGATCTTTATGTAAAGCTAACAGCGGATAATTGTCTATTTTCTCGCCAACAATCTCCATCACAATCACTTATCTGGAAACCTGCGGTTGTATTAATCGTTATATTCCCCGAGATAAGCGTCTCTCGAATTATCAGTAAACACTGGAGGGAAATTAAACAAACTCCAGAGCCACTTAAGTTTCCTCGGCAGCTTTTAACCCCCTTCTCTGGGGGAGGAAGGGGAAACTCCCAAACCAACCTGGGACCGGAGCACAAGATGAAAGGGGGTGTGTGTGTGTGTTTGTGTGTGTGTGTGTGTAAAATGGTGGAGAAGGGCCTGAAGTTTGGGATAATTTTGCAGACCCGAGTCCCGCTCAACGCGCCTTCCCTCCGAGGCGCCCGTGTTGCAGAGACAGGCTCGCACCCTACGCCCCGCTCGCCGGGCGGGGGTCGGTCTTTAGCAGCCCTTTGGGACCCTGTCGGCAATTCTTGTAAATCGTGTAATTAAGTGTATTAGTCGCTGCAGGGGAAAGACGAGCAGCTAGGAGAGAATACGGCGAGAGATTAAGCGGCAGGCGCGTGGCTTTAGGTCTGCCGTACGAGGAGGAGAGAGTTCTGCTTCCTTCTGAGAATCACCGTATTAGCACAATTATTGGCAATATTTATACTAGAGAGTGATCTGAACCCCAGGAGGGTAACAGAGAGTGCGAGAGAGCGAAACTACTGTGGGAATACGTTTTACTGCTCAGATCCCATCAGTTCCGTTAGGTGTAAAGAAATTATAGCAAATTGTGCTGGAAACCCCTCCAGGGAAAACATACTTGTATGACAAAGATTTTGTCTTTTTGAGATGAAGTCAAAACATCGGTGTCGAATGAAACTCATTTTAGGGGCGCTGCCGTGTGTGTGTTTACTCGAGTACCTTTGGGGGGGGAGGGGGGTGGGGGCGGAAAAAAAAGGCGGCAAGCCCAAACCATGATATTTCAGTCGGGAATCTGGGCCAGCAGAGTGTTTGCAACTTCTCCGGGGAAAAGGAGGTGGGCTCCAGCCTCCCCCCGCTGCCCGCCGCTCCCAGCCCGGCTCCCAGGCTGGAACACGCCGCCGTCCCGCCCGCCTTGTGCGGGGCTGGCTGACAGCTCTCTGCCCGCTTTGCATTTCTAGGAGGGTTTTCCACGTCGAAAGCGCTTTATGAACATTAACTAATTAATCCTGGCGCTTAGTTACGGAGCAGGCACCAAGGAATTTCAAAACTCGCCTCTATGATGAGATTTATTTGTTGTCGTCTCATGATTTTTAGTAAGCAAACTTCGATTCACAAAGGTTTCCAATGGCACGGCTCCCATCTTAGCCGGGGGAAGGTGAGGTCTGGGATGAAAAAAAAAAAACAACAAACAACCCAGAAAACAAAACCAAAATCCACACCACAACCAAACACAAACCAAACCAAATACCGCAACGAAACACACAAACCTCCTGTTACCAGTTTGTGTGTCAAGGCAGTGTATTTCCAAATACGATCAGTTTCTTAAAAAAAGAAATACTAAAAAAATATCCTTTAAGTCCTTCAATTCTCGAACTGTTTCTCTTGCGCTAAAAGTTCCCAGGGTAGCTTTTTCTTATGGCATTTGAGAATCATCCCACTTCATCTCTCACCTGAATCTTGTCATCTGTGCCATCTTGAAGTGATCTGTGAACAATGCTGGTCCCTTGGACAGCCCAAGCTGGTCAATCAGGCAGAACAGACTATGCAAATGGAATGGAAAGGCGAAGCGATGGAGAACAGTGGCCCCCATTGTCTTGGGCATTTCAAAGCGAAGCCCAGCTGCAGCAGGCGTTGCTGTCTCGGACCCTTGGTTGCTACTCTAATGTCATCATTGCAAAACATCACATTTTGAAAACTCTACAGTCTGAATGCATGAGCAGCCCTCCGCAAAGATTTCACTTTGCCGTGACATCTTTTGGAGTCACGGGGAAAAAAAAAAAAAAGGCAGACAAGAAAGTGGGGCGGGGGGGAAGGAAAAAACCCCAAAACACAACAACTGGAGACTGGGATCCCAGCCACATTGCCCACTCACATCTCTCAGTCCCTTTCCCTGCGCTCCTAATAACTGAGGTACAGCTGACTCTAAAAGCCTTTTGCAACCTTTTGGTGAATGCGTCGCCTTTCTTGTTGTTTTTAGAGTCGACTCGGATGGTGATTTAAGTTGCATTTAACTTATTTTCTGTCGGGTCTCTTTCAGGCACTCTAATGAGCTAACGCCGAGGAAACGACGCTATGAGCAGGCAGTGAAGTATTTATTCGCAATCGCTTCCAAAACTTCATATACGCAGGGCTTTAAAAGAGTCAGGCAGTGTCTTTGCAAGTGATTAAACTGGCAGCTAAGCTGGGTATTTACAGGTCCGTTAGGAGTTTCTTTGAATACTCGGTTTCTTAATACACTCCTGCAGTTGCTGCTTCCAGATATTGCTGCCAGCTGCGCTCCAACTCTGCTTCCCAGCACTGGTCCCAAAGTTAGCCCTGCCATGAGAAATGAACTTTCACTGCAGTAAAGCTGAAGGCTGTCAGATGATTAATATGCATTTTCAAGGGACTAAATCATTGCCCATGTTGCTCTTATTGTTCCTTTTCATTTTCTTTTGTCTGTAGGTGACATTTGTGATCACCATGTGGTGGGCAGAGGAAACTCCCCTCTCTTCCACCCTCATGTCAGGAGCCTGGGCTCAAGGAGCAAAGGTCTGTGCCACCGGTATCTTAAAATGTTGAGGGTTACCTTTCCCTCCTCCCCATCTCCGGTCTCGCAGGAATTAGTGAATCCAAAGCTTCCTCTCCAACAACAACCTTACTACAGTGAACCTACAGAGACGAATAACGCCATAGCCAGCCTCAGATGCTGTCTAGCTTGGAGATGGAGTGGTCACACACTTTAGTGGTCACCCTTGGGTGTGGACTGTGTTTGGCATTCACACAGGAACAGAGAAGAAAGTTTCATCAGACTAAGAGAGCTGAGCTAAGAAACTCTTAATTACATTCTTTGCAGGACCAAGAATAGTTCAGCGTTTCTTTCCCGCTCCCTAAACTGGCTCTTTCCCTTCTGCTAGGGTAATGTATTCTGTAATAACATAATGTAAATTACAAAGGAAGCAGAGGATGGAATTATTTAAAAGTAAATAATTATCCACTGCAATTTGATTAGCTTCCTACATGTAAGTTTGCCCCTTTCAGAATGCGGTGTGTTGGTAAGAAGGAAAAAAAGAGAGTAACAAACAAAAGCAAAGAGAGATTGAAGTGAATGGGGCAAATAAATTACTGTATAGGTGCCATTTCATCTTCTGATTGGAAGTTTCTTTCCCCTTGCCAAAGAGCGTTTTCCAAGGACAAGTACTGGGTTAAAAGAAAACCTGTTTCCAGCTACATTGGCCTCTTGGTCAAATGAGCAACAGCAGGAACTCAGACCGCTACCTGCTTCATATAAATGTTTCAATAGAGATGATACGTACTGTAAGCACCCTCCCCTACCAGGTGTTTGTTAGCAGATGTCCCCAAGACTCTTTCACCTATCAGTTCACCACCTTAAAACTTCACTTACTAGACAAATGGATCTCCAAAAACCTGTCTCCTAGGAGGTCTTGGGCATGCTTCAGGTACCCTCTGGGCTCCTCACTTGCTCACTTGAATGCAGAAACTCAGAGGAAAAACAATGTTGTGCAGCCAATGCTGAGGCAGAGGACAACAGCAATGCACATGGCCAGCAATGCCCATACGCTGTTGCTGCAAGCAGGTGCATCTCCATCTGGATGTACTTCCAGAACAACGTTGTGAAGGAGGAGGATCCATCAGCTTTCAAAGAGGAGCAGCTGCTCTGTACACCTCCCATAGAGCTGCTACCACGGGGTACACAGAGTTGGGGGTCCCCTCTGCGAATACCGCAGCTCCCACTTCATGTTGGGATGGATGATGTTCATCAGGGCCAAGACCATGGGCGGGGAACCGGGTCCCACAAGGTCATCCCACCATCCTTGACCCAGATATGTCCCTCCCCCCCAGCAGCCCTATTCCCAGCCCATGTTGCCATTCAGACCTCACCCCCTCTCCTGCCAGCCTCACGCCCCAGGGGTGAGAGCCCAGAGGGGGGTTAGCCACCCTGCACTCAGGCCTGCTGTCCCTCCACAGCACCAAACAAGTTCCCATCACCCAGTGTTAATGGGGTGGGAGGGAAATGGCCCCAAATCTGCCCCTTGGGCAGTGTGCTGGGATAACCCAGGGACAAGCTCCTTTCCCAATGGCTCCAAATCCCTGTGCTAACGGGAGCTAATTGGAAATAAGAGCAGCTCCTGCCTTGAGGAGCTGAACTTCGCTTTTCTCTCAGAGCTGGAACTTCTGCCCCTTCCCCCTACCAGCCCCAGCCCTGGTACATTCAGCCACAGTTATCTCTGCTCATGCACTGACTGTATTTTTCATGTTTATTATCATCCAACCCAGTGTAGTGCCATCTGGCACACGCACACACGGGGGGGAAGAAAACCATATATTCAGCAAATGGAGCATACAGGGTTTAGGTTTTGTTTTGTCTTGTTTTTCTTATTCTTCCAGTTTCTGTTTAAAATTATGCAGAAGGGGTAGCTGAGCAATTCACCATCTTGAAAAATGGTCAAAACCCCCAGTTATGAAATTAAAAATTACAGGAGAACAGTGACACCAGGAAGGGACAAGAACACCCCCTCTGCTGAAACACAATTTCTTCTTTTCCTCCTTCTATGTTTCATTTCAGCTCATGCTCAGCTAAGGAATATAAATACTTTAAAATGTTTGGGTTAACTCTTTTTACCCAGAATTTGCTCTGGTCTTTCAAATAATTATTTGACTCCAAGACATGTATTTTAAGCAAGTGACACGTAACAAACCACCCTCCTCTGAAGCACTAGGGCACTGCGAGCCACGCTGCAGTCCTCAAGATCTTTGCTATTTTCACTGCTGCAATAAAAATAGATGTAAAAATACAACTGCTGAGTGGACAGAAAAACGCACGTAGTAGTTTCAGTGAAAGCTAGCAACTAAAGCTTTGCCCCCTTATTTCAAAGATAGTTTTGTAACAGAGTTGTATAATCCAAGCATTTTTCTTCCCTGATAGTTCATGCACTGCAAGATTATCAGTGGAGTTGCCTGTGGAAAAAATACTAGATAATGTAAAGTATTTTATTACTTGATTCATTTTCTTTCAGTTTTTACTTTCATTTTGTCTAATTACTGTATTGTGATCTAAGTCAGCAATCTTAAATTAACTATCAACTTAACTTTTGAAGAAATCCTACAAATGCATGGTAATGACGAAATTTAAATTACTGTTGGTTATTGTGTATTGTCTACACCATGGAAAAGCAAACCTTCAGATATTTTAATTCCGTTTGCATATATAGCATTGTATTTTTCCTATTTCATTTTTCAGAGTAGAATTCTCTGCCATTTCCAAACTATAAAAATACTATTAAAAAAAATCGGTTTGGGTAGTTGGTTTTTTTCTTAAATTGAAGGATAGCTTTGATGAAAATGTGAAAGAAAATAGTTCTTGGGACTAAATCGTCAGTTACTCAGATTTCTTCAGAAAAGCAACTTGTTATTTTACAGATAGACATGCAGGGTGGTAAAACTCTTCCCTGATCCTTCTAAAACAGAGAAAGACGTTTCAGTGCAATTAATACAGTATTTGTATACTGACCTAAAGTCTGGTCTCACATCTGTTTAAAATTCAATATATCCTTTGGTCAAGCCCTGATCCAAGGTTAAATGATGTCACTGTAATGACTTCAAGTGGGCTTTGGATCAAGGCCTTTTACACCACTATGCCTCGCGCCACTAGGCTGAGAAAAGCTATCTATCTTTACTACATCTTTCCTTTCCTGTGAAATCAGATTAATTTGGAATGAATTAGAAATGCTTGAACAGAGATGCTTGGGGTTACTTTTTGTGACAACACGTTTCATTTTAAATATTTCTTACAAATACAATTTGATAGCAAAATAAAAATTTGTACTTTCCAGTATATTTTCGCTCATCTGTGATTTTTGGGTGAATCACACTTTACTTCCACATGCATGTGTTCATTGCCTTATTTCTGGCAACAGAGCATTGCAATTTTTATGTAAATAACAAGCGAAAAGAGAATCTATTGTAAAATACAATGTATGACAAATTCATTGAAACAAGCAAAATAATTTAAATAATGGTTATTCAATAAATGTCAGGAAAGCAATCCCACACCTTCGCTGATCGAGGCTGCTGTGTAACTTGGAAGAAAGCGATCAAGGGAGACTTTTTATGCAGTAATATATGGAGCCTGTTCCAGTTGTTAAGAACATAATTAGAAATTCAGCAAGTCTTACCAAAGAGGGTCATAAACAAGCAGAATTAAAAACTCAAATCTCTCTTTGCTTTGTATGGCAACATGTGCAGGGGGGGGAAAAAAGTGTTTGTTTTTTTCGTGATGACTCAGATTAGCTCCAATTAAACTTAGCTTTAACTCTGCGATCTGCAAAACGAAGCAAGGAGAACTTTACAGTTTACTGTTAGAGGTTTTTTTACTTACAAACTGGTAGAATTGCTTTTAAGCATCTCCAACAAAAGAGGTATTAAGGAGAAATCAAGGTGGAAGTAACAGAGTGTTACAAGCATAATGCAAAATCCGTATGTGTCGGTAAGCATTAATAGGTAACAAAGCAAATCTGAATCTACCCATTGATTTTCTTCACCCTGTATGCACTGAATAGGTTGAGTTATAACAAAATATTCTTGTAAATGACCTTAGTTTTCAGAGTTTACAGTGTTTCCATAAATATTATTAATTTGAATATCCAGGATCAATGTAGTCTGGTTAAATAATCTATAATCAGTAAAATCTGAGTGGTGATCAGACAGTGGCAGAATGGTATTTCCATACGTTGAAACTATCCCATGTCACTTATATGAACTGGAACAGCAGAACAGACTTGCCTCGTTAAACCATGTCTGGGAAGACAATATGTAAGGAAAGAAACCCCATCATAATTAAGCATCCCATCTAGATTATCATATTAGTGTTAGGTCGTTATAAATGGTGGGTAAGTGAAGCAATGTTTCTTTTCAGTGGCAAGTGCTTTGAAAATTTTAAGGAATTTAAATGCCTGAAAACATTTTCTAGCTCACCTACTTACAACGTCAAGTTTAGCCCCTCATTTCCCTATTTATTCCTTTAACTCTCCTGAAGTGGCCTTCAAAACGCATAAGCGTGGATTTATTGAAAACTTCACTGTTGCAGCTTCGCTGTGGTTGTTCTGATCATTTCAGGACAAATGTGGCAGTTTAAACTAATGACTGAACATCTATTGTGTTAGTGCTGTTTCCTGGTTATCTAGTTATTATTTATTTCCTGCTTGGTCTATTGTTTCTTGCCTTACGAAGACTCCTGTTTGCTCCGATAAAATTCCTTATAACATGGCTGCAACACGAAGGGTTGAGTAAAAGGGGTCCTCTGAACGGTAACACAAAGAGCATATAAAGAATCCATCACAGCAGTCAGTAGTATAATGCAATTTATTTTCACTAGACATCCTCTTCGCTACTGGATTAGTCACTTCACTAATGAGCAAATGACCTATAACTCACAGGACTGGGAACTTAATGTGCAGGTCTTGCCTTCACCACTGCAGATGAACTGCAGCATGCTCACCATTATACAATCACTTAATACTTATGGCTCCTTCCCATCTTTCTTGGGCATTCCATAGGCAGTGAGTGTTTCAGGTGGGTGAAAAATGCAGGACCCGATGGCAAAACAGATATCGGGCTTTATATTTTTTATTGTTCCAGAAAACATTAATAACAGATGCCTCTTGCATCTAGATTCCACCAGGAGCCCATTAGCAGAGAATGAACCGGGTTTAAAAAGCGATCTTTGTACGTGTTAATGCATTTAAGATGCTATTTTCTACCACTGTATGCTAGGCGTCTTTCGAATTTATTGTCCAGATCTCACTTTAGCATGACTTTAAGTTTAAAGAGAATTTATCAGGTCATTCACTGTATGAATGCAGCTTGTCTGCCTGTGCTAGGAAAAGTTGACACCGTGAAATCTAAAAAATTCTGAGTTTGTCGGTAAAAGGAGAGTTTACAGTTTGACTGGAACCAAAGAACTTGTGAGGTCTTGCTTTCTAAATGTGGTTTTTTTCTCCTTTCTTTAATTTCACTGTATTATATTATATTATATTGTATTATATTATATTATATTATATTATATTATATTATATTATATTATATTATATTATATTATATGTATTTACAGAGCCCAGAAATTTGAGTCTATGATTATTAATTATTAGATACTTGGAGTTCAGAATGAAATTCAATCAAAAGTATAAAATATTCAAAATTTTCAAGTTGGTAGATCACCCTATGTGACCAGGAAAGCAGAAATGTATGCAAAAGTATGTTCTGTACCTCATGTGGTAAGGAATGATGACAAAATTTCCATACCCAGCATTATTTTTAACATTTTAAGGTAAATTCTAGGACTCATCATTTTGTACACTTAATCCAGAAATACTTTCCTAGAGACAAAATAACTTTTAGCTTTGATGATTGGTCTGAAACTCTTCTGCTGAAATCCCCAAGATAAGTTTATCTCCAACTTTATACCTGGCAGATCACAGAAAATTTACCTGCCTAACACAATAAACCCCATGGTAATTAGAAGGATTCTAAGCCTTTAGGAATATTCTAAGCCTTTATGCACTTACAGATAAGGCCAAAAACCAAAATTGTTTCTGTTTTCTCAAATCCTAAGTAAGACCCTGGACCAAATCCCACCAAAGTCAGCTGGACCCTTTTCTATTGACTACCATAGATCTGAAATCAGGATGTACCTGCAACTCTCTTTTGTTTTTCTGCATCAGTGATGGTTTTGTGCAAAACCTTGGATGAAGTATTGCCAACAACGCTTGGGATAGAATTAGCTGAGCAGTAAAACGGAACGATTGGCTCGCTGCTGTGTTATGCATTACATTTCATTGGTGTAGCAAGTACTATAGGTGTTAGGTCTATGAATGCCGCTGGTCTTCCCTGAATTAATTGCTCTTTCAAATCAAAAAGCTGTGGTTAAACTGGAGTATACTCTAGACACATGGTTTATGTGGAGAATTTTCAAGAATGAAAAATCCACCACAGCCTTCAGTAGACAATTTCAGTGGTTAGTTGCCATCACCATTCACCATTTAAGCCTTTTTTTTTTAAGTCAGAATTTGTCTAGTTTGAACTTCCAGGTGCAGTGTAACATGTATTCCTTTGTTTGCTAGACTGAAGAGTCCTCTGCAGCCATCCTTCTGCCCCCAGATAGATACTTATGTGATAAAGTCACCCCTTAACCCAGGCTTTAATATGATTTATCTAGACTGAGTACCTTCCCTTTCTTCTACATACGCTGTCAATAATGCTTTCCAGTCTTTTAATCATGCTGCTTGCTCTCCTCTGAAATCTTTCCAACATCCTCTAGGTTTATAGCAAGGTGTTCTCAAGCAGCTACGCAGAATTAATGCTATTTTAAACCTGGAGTAGTAGCTTGTGTTAAGTTCTTATTAGAATTGTATTAGTTATAAAGGCATTAGAAACAAATAG
Source organism: Burhinus bistriatus (assembly GCA_013397275.1). Classification (NCBI taxonomy): domain Eukaryota; kingdom Metazoa; phylum Chordata; class Aves; order Charadriiformes; family Burhinidae; genus Burhinus; species Burhinus bistriatus. The sequence continues at coordinate 26,245 of VYXH01008237.1, forward strand.
CAACAGCTGGAAAGCAAAGGTGACATATCAGCTGGTACTTCAGGGTTAGAGCTTTAGGGACAGGGGCTTCACGGGAAAATAAAAAGTATTTGTGCCTTCAGGGCTTAGAAACACCAGCCTCTTTGTCCGGGTTTCTAAATATGGGTGTAGGAGCCTGACAAGAGGTGCCATTTCATAACCTAGAAAACTCCTTTTATATATTTGTAAATGTGGTTTAACATCCTAAAATTTTCCATGTTGCTTTGAGTGAGGGCACCATTCTTCATCTTGCTCTTGGAAGGTTGCCTAATGTTTCTGCCCAGTGTTAAGGTCACTGCAAAAATACAGCTGGAGGACTGATGTTGTGCAAAGCAATAATCCCAGTAAAGTTTATAAAGCACTTGCCTGGCCAGCAAAAGTAACATATTAAACTTTATCATAATTGCATTTTCTTTGAAAAATTATGTTGTTATCATTCATACCTGCTATAAGATCTCCAGTGTAACTGCTTCACGAAAGTGTTGTTATGTCATGTGAAGAGGCTTATAAAACTTATTTTAGGTATTCCAGCCAGTAACTGGCTGGCTGACTGATCTGTGACACAAGTATTTCATGCAGTGAGCATTTGGCATTTCTCACCCAATCATGCTGGTATTTTATAAAGTTGCTCTAACAATAAAAAATCCCGTCAAATTTGGAGGTGTGAAATATTCTACTTTTCTCTGTTTTCTGAAATATGTCCTACCAGTAAAGCAAGCAATGCTTCTGTGAAACTATATATCTGTTAAAACAAACAATCAAACAAATAGTTCAATGTGCTATTTAAGCAAAAATGTTCAGTTTCTCAGCTTTCCCATGACCGAGTTTTTCTTCTAGCCTTTTCTGTCAGGCTTTTTACTTCTGCTTCTGTTGGTTTTGTTCATGCGCTCAGCCTGTCACTGTTTCTTACACCCCCTCCTTTTTTTCTCTCTCCTCTATTTCCTTCCACCTTACCAAGCCCAGGTGGGATGAGCAGAAACACAGACTCCTCTGACCACCCTGGTTTTCGAACGCGAGGCTTTTGCGCTCCAAGTAGAGGTAAACTAGGGAATGGCTGAGATCAGTGCTACATTGTTTGTTCAGAGAATTAAAAATGAGACTACAGGGAGAAAGAAGGCAGGACTGAAAAACAAATCCCGGCAAGAGGGGGTTTAAGAAAACCTTCTCTGTTACGCAACTCTAAAGCCAATTTCTGAGGAAGGACTATATATCTGTGTGATCCCCCGAAGCCCTGGTCCTGCCGGGGTAATTTCTCCCATTTTACAACTTCAACACCGCCCTAAAATTGTGACACGGTTTCATAAGTCAGTTCAGTGCAGAGCCATTTCACCTTCCTTCTTCCCCCCTCGCTCCTGCAAGATGAGTCTAGGGTGCAGCGACGGCCACGAGTCAATCAAGGATGGGTCTGATTGTAAATGCCTGCAATGGTATAAATGACAGTGCCGAAGGAGATTATATTCAGAGCCACATACATGCTGCAGAGGTCCCACCTCGAGATTAGCCTAAAATACCACCCAGATCTCTAGGTCCCTCCCAATTAACGCAGCCAGGCAATCTTCCTGGCACTACAGAGGCAGAGACGTATTTTTAGCTCAACGCTGTGCTCTCTCCCCTGAACTCCTGGAGCCCCGCTGAGCCAATGGAGTCCCAATCAGTGGGCTAGCTCTGATGCTGCCCCTTCACAAAATTGCCTGTAAAACCAGTTCAGCGAAGGGATCTGTAATGAGCTCAGCAGCTTGGGGCTCTCAGTAAACTGCAGTGGTGAAGTGAGTTCATGGCTGAAATACCAACCCTTTTATTCATCCGTAGCACATCAATTAGTAGTTTAACAGGCAGAGGAAAGCTGCAGTGAGTGTTGATTTAATATCGGGCTGATCGTAGCCTGCATTTGTGCTACCTCTGGCAAGTTTTCCACATTTTGTTACTTGAGGAGGGTTATTTTCTTAATTTTATTTCTCCATTTCCCACACTACAAAGAACCTGCCATGTAAGTTCCACTGTAATGTATAGCATCAAAATGTAACGATAAGTAAATAAGAAGTTAAAACCATTCTTCTAACAGATCAAACAATTAATGCAGAAAGAAAGATGTCCTAGGATCCTGTAGGATTCATATATGACTTGTGATATTGTTGTTATACTTACGATTCTGCTTTATTACTCTCAGAGAGCATTAAGCATTAATGATTTGCATTATACAGGAAACACTTGTGAGTTAATCAGTGCCTCAAGTTCTTCAGTGGTTCCACCCTTTCTTTCTTCCTGTCTTACAAAGAGCTGATTTTATTACTCAATTAGTTCCTCTGGTCAAGGACTATGGACCCAAGTGTTGTCAAAGTTAGCAGAAAGAAACATCTGTCCACTCAGCCGGAGTTCTCTCCCATCGGTGGGAGGGACAGACAAACAGTTGATGGCAAACAGTATGTTTACCAAATGATGGACTGTTATTATTTAACAAACCGATTGGAACAGTTTAGGGTTTTTTGTATTTTTTTGTTACTTATAAGTATTTGAGAAATACTTGCTGGGAACATATTTCAACCAATTTCAGCCTATTGCATGCTGGATCTGTGCCTTCACTATTCATTGCTTGCCACTCTCCCAGAGTAACTAGTCCTCCAAGTCACACAAGGTTGTTTCTTGCTCGTTACTGGGTGAGTGGAACTAATAAATAGGCGGGTGGAATGATGAATTAAATTCTGCTTACTCACTGGGAAATAAATTCCGATTTTCCTCCTAGGCAAGCCCAAGCCTACCCAGCTCAAGCTTAATATGTGATTATCAGAAGTTCAAGATTCCTGGGCCCTTGATTCCCTCAGAAAAAGGAGAAGATTTTTTATGAAAACCAGCAGTTATAATGAATATTTCAGATTTTAAGTTGTTTTTTGCTGTGTTGTCCCTAGGACTCTATGATGTGAAGTCACAAGCTTTGGACAAATTTAATATTAATTCTTATTCATCAGTATTGCAAAGAAGTCTTATTCTCAAATATTTCTTTGCTCTGTTCTGAGGCAGAAATAGAACAAAACAGTTCAGAACTTCCTACTGTCCTTATTTTTTGGTATACCTGCTTAATTACTGCTTTTTCTGTTATCTTAAAATGTATTTTGCAGATCTACCACATGGCAGAATATCGACACATTTTTCTACTAAATACCCTCCCATCCTCCCCAGCAGTCTCCGTTACAAACCATCAGTCAGTTTTACCGGGCTGTAAAAGCATCTCTGTGTCTCTGTCACGTGTTGGGGCTCTCTAGAAATGCATCTTGGTCTCTCCATCTCGTTTACCTTTTAATGGCTCAGATTTTCAACAAACACTGCCATAATTCTCATAGTCACACTTGTCTATGTGTTCTGAGACTAAAATAGTCCTTTCCAACAAGGCAATATTATATTCCATATTATGATGTTTTCTTTTCATTCATTATGTGCCTATTAATCTGATAGTTAACGTATTTTGTGTTTTCTGAAACTCCTCTCTCATAGTTGCTTCACCCATCTGACACATTCTTCAATCCACATGTCTCACCCCATGGTGTATCTGTCGCCTATGAAATAAAAACTTTTCTCTCTGTGCCTTCAAGGATCTGCATCGCTCTGCTCCTACCTTATCCCTAACCTTCCTGATAAGGCTGGTGTCATGGTTTAACCCCAGCCTGCAGCTAGGACCATACAGCCACTTGCTCACTCCCCCCATGGTAGGATGGGGAAGAGAACCAGAAGACTAAAAGTGAGAAAACTAGTAGGTTGAGATAAAGACAGTTCAATAGGTGGAGCAAAAGCCGTGCACACAAGCAAAGCAAAACAAGGAATTAATTCACTACTTCCCATCGGCAGGCAGATGTTCAGCCATCTCCAGGAGAGCAGGGCTCCATCATGTGTCATGGTTACTTGGGAAGACAAAACTCCATCACTCTCCATCCCCTTCCTTCTTGTTCCCCCAGCTTTATATACTGAGCATGACATCATATGGTATGGAATACTCCTTTGGTCAGTTGGGCTCAGCTGTCCCGGCTGTGTCTCCTCCCAACTTGTTGTGTATTCCCAGCCTACTCATTGGCGGGGCCACATGGGGAGCAGAAAAGGCCTTGACTGCTTAGCAACAACCAAAACCATCAGTGCGTTACCAACACTATTTTCATCCCAAATCCAAATCGTAGCACCATACCAGCTGCTGGTAAGAAAGTCAACTCTATCCCATCTGAAGCCACGACAGCGGGTCAGAATGATTATCACACACGGGGGTTTTTCATCAAAACATATTATTTCCTTGTGAAGATGGCTGAGTTATTGCCAGTGAGAACAAAACTGAATGTTATAACCTGGGAAACTGTCAGAATATAAAACTGTTGCCAATGGCCATGTCTGCTTCCACCTGTTGTCCCTGTTGTCTCTTTCCTTCTGTGCTCCCCAGAGGATATCAGATCCAATAACCATTTTATCTTCCTTCTTCATAAGCACCTACACTCAGTCTCCCAGACCAGCCTTTATACCAGGAATATTATTTCCTAGATGCTTTAAGTACTTCACTCTGTGTTTTTTCCTAATTCTCCTCCATTTTAAGAGGAACAAGCAAGGAGGAACAGCTGAGAAAGTAGTCAATATCTCATTGACAGGACTGATCATACAGATTTCTTATTAGATCCGTGGTCCCAATGTTCCTTTCCCCTTCCTATGCCTTTTCCTGTCTTCTTTGATTTCTCAGCACGTTGCTTGTTTCCCATCAGATTCAGGCTTTATGCTATTCTGGGGAAGTAGCACATTGTGTCTTCTTTGGGCTTTTTCTGGCACATCTTTCACATTTTTGAGTCATTAAAATATTAAGAAAAGTTATAAATTATATAATATAAAGTATAAAATATAATAATATAAGCACATGGCAATGCCATCTACTAATGCAAATAATTGCATGTGACACGTATATGTAAGTCCTCCTTCTGAATGGCACGACCAGATCTTTGTTTGCTCCTCAGGCCTCTTGGGAGGGATTCCTTGGGAATTCATGGTTATGAAAATGATGCCCACACAGTTTTGTCAGTTTTGCATAAATGCAGAGCTACCAAGGCTTGGCAGGATCTTTGCTCCACGGTGCTGTTCCTCATTGCACTCCCTCCCAAGCTAAAAACATATATTAATATATTCACAAACTGAATTGTGCTGGGTCCAGTCTCCAGTTTATGGACAGGCAATAGAAACAACTGCGTGGAATCCTAGGCCAGGGAAGAAGGAAGACGTTGAGGTGGCCACCGCAAAATTCATCCTATTTTGGAAGGATCTGTGCCTCGCATCCTCAGAAGCCTGACACTGTCTGCACTCCTGAGGTTTCCACAAACATTTGCCACTTAGTGTGGGTCCTGCTACATTTTCTGATCTGGGAAAGACACACCTAGGTCCCTGCAAAAGCCTCCTCATCACAGTTCCAGCTGACACCACAAGGAGCAACTCCACAAGGCTCTTCTTCTGAGGTGGCATTGACAAGTGAACAAGAAGAAGCAACAAATGCTGAAGACCACAGAAAGAGGCACGCCGTCCTCTCGTGGGTACTGTCAGTACAGCTTTCTCTGTCTCTGCTGCCCAGAAATGAAGCAATAGGTGAGCTTGGCTGAGGGAGGCAGCGGTCGGGCAGAGAGGGAAGCTTCTTTCAACACTCAACATACTGTATGAGCTGCTGTGCTATTACAGAATGCTAGTGGAGGCAAATTCAACATCACTGGGGGGAAAGTAGTTATGTGTAGAAGATACATGCCATGTATCTTTTTGTGAGGGAGCACGAATAATGTCTGGTCCCTCTGTGGAGACTGGAGATTTCAGGTGACTGTCCTCAAAATTGGGGCATGCAGGGAAACAACGGGATATGGGTCAGTGATAGCAATATATCCTCATACATGTCTGAGAAAGAAAACCTGCAAGTAATTGCCTTCATTAAAAAGTAGACTTGTGGGTCTTTTACTGGTGATAACCCTGTATCAAGAAGTCAAATGAATGCAGGGATGAGGATCCTTTGCAAAGCCTTCAAGAATTGAAGTGTCGGTGCTAACCTGACACCAAATAGGGTGCACAGGGTCCAACCTAAGCCTGGCAGTCAGCTCCTTGTGACTGTCTTCCTCAGAGGCTGCAATTGGTGTTCAAAAGTTGCATTCATGCACAAGCTGGTGAGCATCCAGCAGATTCTGGAAGGCAGATGAAGCATAGCTTCGTTTTATAGTTTATTCATGATTTTAAAGGGGGTTTTAAATAGCATATGATACGAGAGAAGAAAACCTGATGCTATTCCTGAGATTTCTGTGGTTTAAAGATGAATGGGGTACTTCTTCGGCCTAGCAGACTAGGTCTTAATGTGAAACTGCTTCTGGAAAACACCGAGAGGGTAAGCAGTCTTGCCGTCTGAGATATACTACATCCGTGAGCCTGAATTATATAGAGGAAAAATAAAGAGCATTTTGCTTTCCTGAGCGTTTGTAAAAAATCAGCAGAAAAGGAGAGTTTAGATTGAAAACTAATTTAAATATTTTAAATCTGAGTTTAGATAAAAATTCATTTTCTGCTTTCCTCAGTTGTTGCTCCTGGAGTCTTCCCATTGTGTTTTTGATTTCTGCTCAGCAGCGTGGTTTTCAGAGTTGTATAGCTTTAAAGTTTCAAGGAAACGTGTTAGCCAGCACCCTCACCTTAGCAACTGCTTGTATTTTTTTCTAGTATGTTGTCTTGTAAATATGACTAGGTCTAATAATCTTCTGCATTTCAGCTTGTGAAACTCCATTAACATCCAAAGGTCTGCATAGGTGGAAAATTTGACTCATGGTTGTTTAAGAAATTTTTATATTCTTTCTAGGCCTTTATTGGATCTTTGGCATTATTGTACACGAGTAGCATAGCACAATATTAGTAGGAGCTACATATTTAGGAAAACTTCTTAGCAGCATTATAAAACATGTTTAAATTTGTCAACAGTTTTGAAATTATCATACTGCTTGCTTTGACCTTGATACAGAGGGCATTTATCTTCCCTTATGTATTTGTATCAACTTGTCAACACCTTATCTGGAATAGGAAAAACTGCAATGCATTTTTTTTAATTCATAAGTAGGAAACCTCTCTCCTTATACAGCAATGAAAATAGGAAACTGTACAGTATAATGCTGATACAAATAGTATCATAAGATCCCACTTTAAGAAGATTTCAGTGAAAAATAAAAAGTAAATCTGTCTTAAATATATTTGTTTGAGAGAAGTAAAAAATACTTGACATCAGATTGTTCTACCTCATTTGGCCATAGCCAGTGTTTCTAACTCATCAGAGATCCGTTGCCAGTTTTCAGAACATGTATTACAATGGCAACTGTTCTGTGATGGTACCATGAATACTGTGTGAATGCAACACAAGCACTGGTGTGAATGCCATACCTGATTAAGTTCTTGAAGCCACTAAGTAATGGCAAGGGATATCTTCGTTTTAGACTGAGAAACAATCAGAGTTTAAACAACAGATCACCGCACTGCTCTCCAGTGACTGTCACCTAATGCCTTAGACAACAACCTGGGGTGTCCAAGGCTATTTTTTCCCTGCTCCACAGTAACTGCTAAAACACCGGGTGCCTCACTGTTCAGTCTGAGTTTGTTAGATGCCCAAAGTTAGCTTTCAAGCACCTTTAGAAACCCTGAGTCTGGAAATTTTGGTGACTAATCTCTTGCCTGAGATCCTTTATCATCTAAATGCATTCAAAGGGATCTAAATGCCACCTAAGTCCTAGAAGAGGAATTCTCTTTCTCTCTCTGTCCTGGTTTGAGGTAAAACAGGACCAATTTTGTTCAGTAACTTTACTTTTTAGCTAGGCCTCTTCTAACTGCTGAAATTAACAGCATGTTGTGCAGAAAACTGTTCACTCTCGGAGTAATAAGACCCGTGTTTATAGTCGATGCCAAGGAACGGTATGCAGAGAGGCTCTTGCTTATACNAAAAATAAACAAAACCATTTTTGCCAGGGCTGTCTACTCCGCAGTGACAGCCTAATCATGTAGCTGAAGTGCTTTACCTTCTTGTATACCCTCTTGATGGGAACCATGTAGTCTTCTTCCAGCATCAGCAAGATGGATGAAGAACGTGCCCATCAAGTGGTGCAAGGATCTAGTATCAGGGAGCTACCTTGTGGGTGCTATAGGTTCAAACCTTGTCAGGGTCTCTGATCCCTGTGGGAGCACGGCAGAAAAGGGAGAGAGTGCGCTTTCACCGTAACTCCAAATGTCCCCCCTCACCTTCCTTCTTCTTCCCCCAGCTTTGTATATTGAGCATGACATCATATGGTACGGAATATTCTTTGTTCATTTGGGGTCAGCTGTCCTGGCTGTGTCTCCACCTAACTCTTGTGCACTCCCAGCCTACTCACTGGCAGGTCGGTATGAGGAGCAGAAAAGGCCTTGACTGCTTAGCAACAACCAAAAACATCAGTGCGTTATCAATGTCATTCCCATCCCAAATCCAAGACACAGCACCGCACCAGCTGCCAGCAAGAAATCCAACTCCATCCCAGCCAAAACCACAACAAGAGGTCAGCTGTCTTCCCTCCACTGAATTCACAGGATCTCACACAGCACCTAACTGGGTGGGTTCACATCTCTTTTTTTCAGTGCCGGGTGTTTGGAATCTCAGTGCTCCACAGTAGGAGCTTGTCCCTTGCATACCTACAGGACAATGTGTGAGTTTTCTTTGGTGATGTTTTTGTTGTCATTCTTCTTACAGTTGTATTGATTTTCAATTAGAAAAATAGCATAAATTAAAAAGCACAGATAGAGAGACTATGTTTTATGCTACATCCACACATTCTGGGGAGTGCACTGGGGAAACACCTTGAGGTCCTCTCATGATGTGGGGCTGGCTGGTGTCCCCACTGCCCTGGGATAACACTGCCTGCAAGTGCCTGATCCAGGTGTCTACCAGGCCCCCTGTGGCTCTGAGACATGACTCTTCACAGATTTTTGTGGACTTTTGGTGTAAAGGGACCGGAATCATGAGATGCTGGGTCAGAGCCTACTGGAAAGGGGTTCCCTAGCATGATGCTAACAGTGTGTGCTGTGTGACATGGGAGGGGGCATGATAGCATGTAGATGCCAGGTTGTGCAAGGAGCTCTGGGAGAACTTTACAGGATGACTCAAGGCAGCATGAGCCACAGTCGGTGCATCCCACAGCCAAGAGGTTTATTTGTTGTGTGTCTTTCAGCAAGCTGCCCTACAAACTGTGCTTAGATTTCCTTCCACAGGACACAAGCGACTTGCTGGATAAGGGATTTTGGTGTGAATTAGCATGTGTGAAGTAAAGATGTCAGGGTGACTATGTTCTGGGAGTAAACTAGACTACTAGTGTGGACACAGCAGTTGTTGCAGAGTTAAACCCAGCTCCTACACTTATAATATCCCTCCCATCTATCCCAAAAAGCTATGACCTGAGTCTGATGGTGCTTTCAGTCCAGGCTGACAATCCTGCAGCAGTGTTTGGGTAGCAGCGCTAGCAGTCACTTTCCCTTCAGCTGATGCTCAGCCTGTTCTGCAGTTAGAGAAGATGACAGAGTACCATCCCCTGGGCACTAATGTTCTTCTAACACTTCATCACAATTATCCCCTGTGCTGCAGAAATCCAATGTGTTTTCCCAGAATTCTGTGGAAAGGTGTCACAGTCAAATTCACCAGAATTGAATGTGGTAAGGGATGTCAAAGGCAACAGAAGAGCTTCTATTAAGTACATAGGTGACAAAAGGAAGGCTTAGGAAAACATGGGCCCATTGCTGAAGGAGATGGGGGACCTGGTTACACAGGACATGAAGTACTGCATGCCTTCTTTGCCTCAGTCTTTACTAGCAAGGCCAGGCTTCAGGAATCCCAGATCCCAGAGACCAGGGAGAAAGGTTGAAGCAAAAAAGATGTACTCTTAGTGGAAGAGGATCAGGTCATGGAATATTTAAACAAACTGGACATACGTAAGTCCATGGGTCCTGATGGAATGTACCCATGAGTGCTGAGGGAGCTGGTAGCTGTCATTGTGAGGCCATTCTCAATGATCTTTGATCAATCATGGTGGCTGGGAGAAGTGCCCAAAGAATGGAGAAAAGCAAATACCACTCCGATCTTCAAGAAGGGTAAGAAGGAAGACATAGGGAACTACAGACTGGTCAGCCTCACCTCAGTCCCTTGGAAGATGATGGAACCATCCTGGGAACCATTTACAGGCACTTGAAGGATAAGAAAATCATCAGGACTAGTCAGGCTTCACCAAAGGGAAGTCATACTTGACCAACCTGATAACGTTCGATGGTGAAATGACAGTGGATATTGTCTACCTGTACTTCAGTAAGGCTTTTGACACTGTTTCCCATAAAATCCACATAGAGAAGCTGTTGAATTATGGGCTGGATGAGTAGACAGTGAGGTGGATTGAAAACTGGCTGAATGGCTTGGCCCAGAGGGTGGCGGTCAGTGTCATGAACTCTAGTTGGAGGCCAGTAACTAGTGGTGTACCCTAGGGGTCCAATCTTGTTTAATATCTTCATTAATGATCTGGATAACAGGCCAGAGTGCACCACCAGCAAATTTGCAGATGACACAAAACTGGGAACAGTGGCTGGTACGCCAGATGGCTGTGCTGCCATCCAGAGGGACCTTGACAGGCTGGAGAAACGGTGGTCACCAAGTTGAACTTGAGCCAGCAATCTATCCTTGTCACGAAGAAGGTTAATTGTATCTTGGGCTGCATTAGCAGGTATTGCCAACAGGTCAAGGGAGGCGATCCTTTCCCTCTACTCAGCACTGGTGAGGCCACAAGGGGAGTACTGTGTCCAGTTCTAGGCTCCCCAGTACAAGAGAGACATGGACACACTGGAGGAACTCCAATGAAGGGCCATGAAGATGATTAAGGGACTGGAGCACCTCCCATATGAGGACAGACTGAGAGAGCTGGGACTGTCAGCCAGGAGAAGAGAAGGCTCAGGGGGTATCATCTTATCAATGTGTGTAAGTACCTGAAGGAAGGGTGCAAAGAGAATGGAGCCAGGCTCTTTTCAGTGGTGCCCAGTGACAGGAAGAGGCAATAGGCACAACCTGAAACACAGAAGACTCCTTTTAAATGTAAGAAAAGACTTTACTGTGAGGATGATCAAGCAATGGCACGGGTTGCCCAGGGAGGTTGTGGAGTCTCCATCCTTGGAGATATGCCAGTTGCATGGTACTGGACAACTGGCTCTAGGCGTCTCTGCTTGAGCAGAAGAGTTGGACCAGATGACCTCTGGAGGTCTCTTACAACCTCAACCATTCTGTGGTTCTGTCAAGTTTATGCAGCTGAAAGACCAACGTTCCCCAGGAGTCCTAATGGTATGAGAAGCCCCAAGCCAATGAAGATGACATGCCAGAAGTACATCTGTGCAGCACAGTTATGTACAGGCTGGGTCAGCTAGCCAGCTACAGTGGCCTGGTGAGAGGAAGCTTTAAGAGAGCCATGGACCATCAAGTGAAGGCAAATCTCACAGCCAAGGCAAGTTGATGCTTGTCACAACAATGACAAAGAGCAGTGTTTTTGAGGACTATTAGTCAGAGTTAATGTTTACAGTAACATGCTTTTTCATAAAGAAAGGGGTCAAATTAGGAGATTGGGCTACTGTATTTTCTTTCTTCAGCAGCTGGGTATCACAACACACTCTTACCATGTAAATGAGGGGTGAAATAACAGATCCTTTTACACTGTTTTTTGAGCAGACAGGATTACAGCCCAGATTGTGTTGTGAAACAAAGAATAGCTCCGCAGGAGCCATGACTCTTCCTATGAATCATTCTGTCCCCCCTCTCCCCTTCCCATATACCCTTTCTTTTCGTAATGTTTTTTAAAGGTAATTATCTTCTAGATGGGAATGCCATACTAACTGAATGGCTGGACTTAAAAATGGCTAAAGTTTGCTGTTTACTAGCTACAATTTTATTTAATAAGTAGTGACTGATAATGGTTATTTGCCTTCCTACTTGGAGACAGAAAATACACTTTAAACATAAGCATATGCATTGTCAAAATTATAAACATACCCTTCCCCTAAAGTGCCAAATAGAAATAAAAGTCATAATACACCTCCAATATCAGGAGACAAATTGGGGTGGAGGGCCTGGAGAGATGGGGTATGTGTTTTTCTGCATAATGTTATGTTAACAACAGCTATGAGTGAAGAGAAATTACATATGGAGCCATGCTGACATTTACAGGAACTGTTGTGGAGAACCTGAAGTATATAACAGAGAAAATAAGAGATTTGGAGTTAAAAGGTTACATCACATTTAGAAATAGAAGGAAACAAGTGTTGCGGTTCACAATAATACAGGTGGATAAAGGATTACAGGTGTGTCTAAGGACTGCTTGGAGAGCATTAATGGATGTTGTTTCCCTGTAACTTTCAATGGGCGATTTGTCAAATACTCCCTGATGTGTGTTTCGAAGCGAGTGCTTCTTTTTGTGCATCCAAGGTGCTCTGTTTGTATTCCCAAGGACCGGTTTTGCTCCCTGGAGCAAAGCAGGAGCAGTCATGAGTCTACCCTGACTTGCAAAGGCTGGAGTAGCCTTTGTAGACTGAGCCTAACATCCAGTGATTACAACATAAAGCAGTATAACACGGGAAGATAGTTTTAAGCAAGAAAAATGTTACCTAGCTGCTGAAGCTTGCTCTGTCTCTCCTTCAAGGCTCAGTGGCTGCCCACGATCTGGCCTAAAGTATATTCACTTGCAGTAACACTGACAGACGTTATGTGTCACATATCACTTCACAGTAATTTCCTGGATTCAGCAATTATTTCACTAATGTTTTGTTTCAAGTCTTCAAAAGTGTCTAAGTGTCCAGATTTGATTTTTCATGCATATAAGCAGTCTTGAGAAGCTGTGGCACTTCCGTACAAAAGATGATGTTTCAGGAGCTCACTGCAGTATGAATATCTACTATAAGTATTATTTCTGTGTTTGTGCTCATTAAAATGTGAAAAGGGAGCATCTGAATGCACGTATATATTCCAAACATTTGTCTGAGAAAATATTTTTTCAAATTATTCTTCCTGACTTACTGAGATGCTGTTGACTTTGCAGCAACAAACAAGTGCAAATTCTTATGAAAAAGGAAAAGGAAAAAGGAAAAAAGGTAAAAAGGAAGGACAGGAGAGGTGAGAAGAAGAAGAAAAGGAGAAGAAAAAGAAGGAAAAGAGATCTGACACAGAGGAGTGAATGTGAGCTTTAAAATTGCTTAAGGACTGGTCACAGGAAAAACACAAAATAGGTACAGCTTTATGTAGGAGATACAGTCACAAACAAGACATGCAACTCGTTAAAAGACATTTCTAAATGCTTATGCTTCTACAGTACCATCTCCAAAAGAAAACAAGATTTTCCTTTTAGTAAGTACATAGCACATCAAGGCTGATCAATTTGTTAACGTGAACGCTTGAGAGAAGAGACATTACAGTGATAAAGGTTCTGACACATAAATTAAAGCAGTTGGGTTAGACTACAAGAACGTTGTAAAACACCACCTATGCCCAACTTTGTATGCAAAATACATAGGATTTTGGGGGGAGCTTTTTAATCACATAATTAAGGACTACAAGGGTGTGAGCACACCTGGGTTAGAATGAGTTTTGTCTCTGGTTTTGTGAATGCAGGTTTAACTGCACACGCAGCCCCAGGAACCCCGTGTTCCCGCACAGACTGGAGACAGAAGCTTTGCTGTTAAATAAGTTTTAACTGTTTCAGAAAGAAAACCCAGTGCGGGCTTTTGGACAGGAAAATTGCAAGATTTAGCCCACATGTGAGGAATCTTTGGGTCCCTTGTTAATGGTGATCTGTTTTGTTACAGTATCAGAAATAGTGCTAAACAAAAATAGACAGTTATTGTCTTGAAGGTAATGCGCTCTTACTATTATCTTATTTGTATTCTTCCTCCTTGAAATTAGCCACTGCTTATAAAGTATCCACAATAAATCTGAACAGTGGGATGGAGACAGAGATTGACTAAGTGAAACCTGCCCTAAGTGTGCACCCAAGAGATCAACAGAAATCAATTGTCTTGCAGAGGTAGGTGGTTACACATAAAAGCTGAGAAAAATCATACTGGAAGCCACGGGAACACTTTCAAGTGGGAAAATTGGGGGTTGCCTTCTGCATGTGCCCTTGCTACTGGAGAGCGTGTGTACGTGTGTGCATGTGTGTGAGTCACGGAGAGAGATACCGAGAGACAGAGAGTGGAAGACAGAGAACAAGAGAAAGGGGGGGAAAGAAAAAAGGCAGGAATAAAAAAATCACTAGAGACACGCAGATGCAAAAGCACAATGGTTGTATTAAATTATTTTGAGCTTTTCATACAACTTACATAATTCTCAAGTAGAAGAAAATAAAGCCATAATTTATGCACAGTTCTCCCTAGCAAGTAAAAAAAAAAGAAGTTATTTTTACAACCCCCTATATTGATTGTATTTTTAGAACACTTTCTAAAATAAGTGGAGGATTCAATCCTACTCTCTGAGGCATGTCAATTTGTGCCCACATAGTGGATGGAAAGATTGAACCCTAAGTGCAGATCATGACATTCTGCTGTGATAAAAGCTGTTTCTGTTTGCTTTAACACTCATGCATAGTGGTAAATGCCACCTGTGACACATTGGGATAAGTGTAACTATCTCTATTGCATCCAGTGGTTGCAATACACAGAAAGTTGTTTCTGAAAGTTACCTGACTTTCTCTACTTGGATAACTTAATTTTCTTCAAGTGTTTTCATACAGGAGAAGGCAGTCAAACCATAGATACAAATGAATTTCACTTGCCAGGAGTTTTTGTCAGAACATGACAACAATTAACAAAAAATAATAAATGTCTTAACAGAAAACCAATCTGTGATCTACTTAGGCATGCGCTTATTTCTAACCTTGTTCATCAAAAGCCTTGAATTTGCTTAGATTCTTCTTAATTGTGCCTGTAAGCATCACTTAATCAGTGCTATGGTAAATACCCATTCTCTCAACCACTGCCCACCATATGTTTTTATGCACGCGAGGATGTATATATATTAATAATCAAGATCTGGGCAGAAAAGCATCCTTCAAGCCTACTCTTTTCATCGCCTCCCAGACACTGGCCTCTTCTTGTACCATCAAATGAACCTGTTTCCACTATTATTTAAGTCACTGTGGCTACGAAAGCAGAACCAGAAACTGCCAGAACCATCTAAATAAATGAAAATATGTTTGCTCAAGAAACCTGAACATGTCTCACAACGTTATCTTCCCAGATACAAGGGCTGTAAGATTGCTGTGCTGCCAGTGGCACATTTCTTTTTGTATGGTGTGGAAACTCAGAGGGCAGCAGACTGCCTTCCCATGAAACGTGCGCAACTTTTCCAACTGTCTCTTCATCCTCCAGGTGTCTCCTGCTTCAGAAAGCTGTTCATTATTTCACACCTCCCAAGGAAGCCTGTGTCCATGTTTTTGATTGACTTTGGTGGCTACCGTATTTATCAATCAACTTTTCGGGTGGGGAACCAGCTGTCCTGTTTTTCTGGGAACTCACATGCTGAGGTTCTGGTCCACATATGGAGCTCCTGGACACGGTGCCAGCCCATATATTATGAAATACATGGCAGGAACAAATTATCGTCTTCTCTAGCCATACTGGCTGTCCAGGTCCTTGGCTGCACTAAGGATGGAGAACTGTCAGGTTCCAGCTCCAAAAATCCTTCCTGCTCCCTCCTCTGTGCTGCAACCCACGCTGGCCTAGTTTTGAAGCATGCTGGATAATGGATATGAGCAGCTATAATTTCCTTCCTGTGTAATATAATATGCCCTTTCTAACATTAATTTCTAGACGACCTCAAGCTCTTTAGCAATTCAATAAATCCAGGTGGGCACTAAAAAAATAGTGAGTATTGACAAGCCCTCTGCTAATAATAAATAGGCGAAAATGGCTGTTCTTTAAAATTTTGCTGAGAAACTATTTTTGTCCTTGGGCAGCATTTTGTTGCTATACTTGCATGCCTCGGTGTATTTCCTACTGAGCTGGCTATATAATTGTATACGTATAAAAATACATATGCACGCATGCATTATCTATATATCTCTTGTTTGTTAAACCTGAAGTAATTTATGTAATTATACACATAATGTATTTTATCCAAATACACAAAGAAGATTTTTTTTTAAATGCCACTTAGGATCTAGATTTAACTTAAACCACTACTTAGTCTATCTTCCTTAATAGGATACTAAAAAGGAATTTTATGACAACATTATCAGTAGCATTTTGCTGATAATTAGAATAACAATAATAATACTGAGATATTTTTTCCGTAATAATGGTGTTATTAATGAGATTTTTATGAAAGACAGACTTCTTTAGTATAATTATGAAAATTGATCTTTTGCATTTTACTTATTCACTGAAATCAGATAAGTGGCTTAACTACATGTATTATTTCTAATAAATATTCAAAAGAATGCATTTAAACAAGGCACCTCATTCTATTCTTGCTCATATTCCTTGCATTTAAATAAAAGTGTAATTGCTCTGCTTTTTTAAACTGCTAGTTTGGATTAGCTGTCTAACCTGTACAGTGTAGCTGTTTGCTGTTTGCATTTTTAATAGCTTTATTACCATTTGGTGAAGCCTTAATTTCTCACTCCCTTGAAGAGTCCTGCCTTTAAGTCAGCTCTACAATTTAACCAGCAATAATCTGTCAAGATAAGATAAAGACCTACACCAGATGAAATGCAGTATTTTTGTGTAGCATTCTGTCATTGTTAAAGGAAAGATCCGAGTATGTCAAAATGTAACACCTGAAAGTTTAATAAACTTTGTAGCATAATTTTACAGTTCACATTTTAAAATAAATTGTTCTAGAATACATTAGCTTGTTCACTAGTGAAATCAGTTAAATATCTATATAAATATGTTTGGGTGAAGGGAGCCAGCAGTTTTTCAACAAGGATAAAAGTTCTTTCAGTTTTCAAGCCTCAGATTAAATCATTTCTAAAAATCCTTGCTTCAATTCAGTTCTATTAACTCTCCAGTTTCCTCGTAACTCCTTCATAATATTTGGCCATAACATCACTGCAGAGGTTCATTAAATATTGCAAACATTCTCTTTTCTAGAGTTGCTAATACTGAGGTAATTGTAGTGAAGCGTGGTTAACTCCTCACTTTCAGGGCTTGGGCTGCTCTTCAAGCATTCCTGGTTCTTTTCACTTTCCCATTTCACTTATTCATGGAAGTAAGTTTGGGTCTTTTTGGTTGGTGTTTTTTTTTTTTTTAGAAACATATGAAGATGAGGTCCTAAGTCCATGTTAGGGTAAAACAGTAACTGAACTGTGTCAGGTATGTATGAACTAGTATATATATAGGACAGAAGAATGAGTTTCTCAGTTCTACCTTAGCAGAACCTGTTATTCCACATGCATCTAACCAGGCATATTCAATGAAAATGGAAGAAATGTACGCTTTGTGAGCTGCTCCTGAGACCATGAGATACAGAGTCAGATCTATGGTTGGGGAGGGAAGACCAGAGCACTATGCGTGGGAGTGTTTGGGCAGCCTTCTGTCCAAACCCTGTACCCCTATGTCCTCTGGACAGCTTGGGCTGTGCTCTTTCTCTGCCCAACCCAGGAAGGGAAGAAGCTTTAGGATTTCACACCCAAGATTTTAGA